>ML403785.1:0-65061 GCA_005239525.1 Nicotiana knightiana | reverse complement strand
ATTGAATTACAAAATAATAAATAAAAGCTATAAAAATCAATGTTTGCTTCACTGAGTAGTAATTCACAGGTGTTTCTTCACTTCCATGGCTTCTTTCCTTCCAAGTTGTGTTTTGGGGTCTATTTATATGTTTGGGATAAACCTTAAACATGTAGGAGACTTCTATTTCAACCGGGAAACACTTAAAACTCTTTAAAACTCGGAATTGACCGGACCTCGGGACCCAGGCGTTTAGCCCCAAACGCCCCCTTATCGCCAGGGCAAACCTGGCTTTAGGGGTCTAACGCCCCACTAACGCCAGGTTGACCCTGGATTTAGAGGCCAAACGCCCCGCTAACGCCCGGGTTGGCCTGGGTTTAAAGCCAAAATGTCCGGCTATAGCCTGGGTCACTCCTTTTCGACTCTTGAGCGTATTTTCGACGTTCATGCATTCATTTAGCTCGGTTTCCATATCCAATGCACCTACACATGAAATAGACTCCATTTTACACATAAAAAGTGTATTTTTATCATTAACACACATAAAATGTAAGGCATATAACGTGTTAAGCCATGAATTCTAGCCACGCATCATGTTGTTTCTGACTTACTCAATTTTCTTCTTCGCGTCCGCGTAAAGGACCACGCGATCGCGTAGCTTTGCATCTTCGACCTCGGCGATCGCGTGCTCATTGTCGCGTTCGCGATGAGCAGCCTGGGCTGCCTTCCTTTTCCTTCTTCGCGTTCGCGTAAAGTCCCTCGCGATCGTGTAGTGCATTTCTTGGCAGTAGCTAATTCCTTCTTCGCGATCGCATTGCTTTTTCCGTGATTACGCTGCACAAATGCCTGGGCAGACAGAATATAATCCAAAAATGTGGGTTAGACCATTTTATTCATATCTTGACTTGTAGAGCTCGATTTTGAGTGATTCTTTGAGGGTTTTTCACACAATTCGATTGGGTAAGTGTTCTTCATCTAGAATTATATATATTCCATGAATTGGTCCTTGTTTTTATCATTTAAATTGTGTTTTTAATTAGGGAAAATGTTGGGTTTTTTGAAGAAAATTTTCAAAACGAAATTTCATTATTTGAGGGACGAAATGGTATCGGAATTTGGTAAATTTTGTATTGTTGAACTCGTATTGGAATGGGTAATCAAATTTTGTAAAATTTGTCGAGTTCCGAGGTGCGGTCCCGGGGATCGACTTTTGGGCCTATTTTTAGAATTTGTTAAAGATGTAGACTTTATTATCCGAAATAGTTCCTTACAAGTTTTATGTGTATTTTGAATTTTTTTTGTTGATTTCGAGCCGTCCAGAGGTCTTTTTGCTGAGAAGTTCATTTTAGAGTACCGGATTGTCGTCTTTGAGGTAAGTATCTTGCCTAACCTTGTGTGGGGAATTACCCCTTAGGATTTGAGTCTTCTATATTGATTGTAGTCCGTGTATGCGAGGTGACGAGTGCGTGCTCGAAATTATTTGTGGAAAGTTGAACCTTTAGAAATCTTAGGTCCTTATATTCGCCGAGTATGAATTATCCTTGGCATGATGGAATTTCCTAATTTCTAGCTTCATCTTTATTTGCTTAAATGTAGAATTTCTTACTTTTGGATTTACTCCTATTGCCTATTTGACTCCTAATTGACTTATTTGAAGACTTTATCTCCTTTTTACTGTCATGTTATGTCTTCTTAACTGCCTATCTCTAATTGTAATTATCTTCATCTCATTCTACAGTGGTTGGGTCTTAACTGAGGTTATGATTATTTTCATGTTGCTTGTCCTTAAATGAAATTGTTGAATACCCTTGGAATTGTCGACCTTAAAGAAAGTTTGGATGGACTATACCTTAGTTGACTTGGCCGTAAATAGAGTTATCGGATTCGTGTTGACTTCTTGTTGTTAACCCGTGCATTTAGGTGCGATTGTTACATGCTATTTTCCTTCCTTGTTGAGCGGTTCTTAATATGCCTGGCTTTCCTTATTATGTTTATTTCTCGTGAACTAGTTTGCCTATCTTGTGATTGAAGGTTCTTGGGTTGATGTATTTATTGTATCTTGAACTGTTGCCATTGTTGTTGTTGTATTTGTTGTGGTGATGCACGAGGCTTCTGTCCTGTGGTTGTTGATATGGGGATTTGCACGAGGTTTCTGTTGTGCCGTGTTTACTATTGATATTGCACATGCTGCGTGATAAGGCGGGATATGAGATTGAGGGTTGCGCATGTGGCGAGACAAGGTGGGAACATGATTATGCATGTGCGGCGAAACAAGGCTGGCATATACTTTACTATTAGACACGTGGCGAGACAAGGTGGGCTATGTCAGGGATTGTTTGTCATACTTGTGTTGGCCTGGGGGCATTCCTTGTTGTTGATATTGTGTACTGGAACACTTACGGTGCGAGTTTATTCGTGTGGAAATTTGTGAGATGACAATGTACGTTGTTGCCTTTTTTTCTTTCCTTATGCTTATGGGTCGTTGAATCCTGTTAGGACACCTGCACAAGCATGCACTTAGTTAAGTACTAGTAATGAATTTAGGGTTCCTTGTTGTTGTCAAGTATAGATACTCTTGTTGTACTCACTGTATGGGTGGATATGACCCTATTGGCACATAAGTCGTCCGTGCAGTTAGCACTCGAATGAGGGCGCAAGATGCCAAGTGTTAGGGTTCGAATATTGGGACCCGTAAATGGTGATTTGCCCGAGGTTCAGAACCTCGTAGACATGACTGCGAATTTGATGTAGAAGTGGTTGAAGTTGTTGAGGCATTACATGTCCGTGTTGTATATTTACAATCCAGATTCGTTGTGTTCTATTAAATCTTTGTGTTGTTTAATGGTTTTCGATGATACTTATTTTTTTACTTCTTTATCGAACTCACTGTATTGTTAGCTATATTGCATAGCCTTTATGTGTATATCATTTTCCCCTTTATTACTATATTGATACATGTTCACTTTATTAGACCAGTGGGTATCTTGACTAGTCCTCGTCACTACTTCACCGAGGTTAGTCTTGATACTTACTGGGCACCGCTGTGGTGTGCTCATACTACTCTTGTGCACATTTTTGTGCAGATCCAGGTATTGATCGTTAGTAGCTGAGCGGACTCTTGCCGAGGAGACTCAAGGTAAAACTGTCATTGCGCTCGCAGGCTTCGGAGTCACCTTCCTATTTTGCATTCACACTGTTTTATTTATTTCCAAACAGTTGTAATTAGAAGTTATGGTAAACTCTATAAAGCTTATGACTTGTACTACCAGGTTTTGGGATTTTGTAATGTATAAAGAATTATTTATTTTAGAAAAACATTAGGTTTTATTATTATTGTTGTTATTCCATGAATATTAGGCTTACCTAGTCCTTAAAACTAGGTGTCATCACGATACCCAACGGAGGAAAATTTGGGTCGTGACCATAATCTACCCAAAATACGCGTATTTAAACTCACATTAAGTAGTAATTACTTACTTCTGCAGACAAAGTGTCATGACCCCAAATCTACACTGGTCGTGATGGCACCTATCGTGGTACTAGGCTAGCCAATCTACTGAACATAATACGAGGAACTTTCCACTTAGAACAATAACGCAATTTATCAAAATCTTATGTGTTTAATATTTCACAAATACAGATAAGAAATGAAAACATCTGAACAAAATCCCCAAAATCCGGAGTCAACAGTCATGAGCAACTAATAGAACACATAATCTGACACGATATCCTTAATACATCAAGTCTAAGAAAAATATAAATAGCGATAAAAATGAGAGGGAGAAGTGTGAGGTTGCGGACACTGTTCAGCTACCTCACAGTCTCCGACAAAGCTCCACTGAGAACAACCAAGTCTCACATGATCCGGACACCTGGATCTGCACACCAGGTGCAGGGAGTAATGTAACGACCTGGCATATCGTTCCGAAAGTTTATCCCGTTTCCCCCATTTCTGCTCCATTTCTTGTGTGGTTCATCTCTTTTGCATGGAGTTGGGTTGGTTGGATCGGGTTCAGAGTGGTCATGGTGAGAAATGAGACACTTAGTCTCTTAAGTTGGCCTTATAGTTAGAAAAGTCAACCAGAAGTTGACTATTGGGTAAACGACCTCGGAATGTAGATTTTATGGCTCGGATAGCTTCGTTAGATGATTTGGGACTTAGGGGTGTGTTTGGAATGTGGTTTAAATGTCCGGAGTAGAATGAGGCTTGAATTGGCGAAATTGAGTTTTTGGCGATTTCCGGTCGGCAGTGGAAAAATTAGTTATCGGGGTCGGAATGGAATTCCGAAAGTTGGAGCAAGTTTGTAACATCATTCTGGATGTGTGCAAATTATCAGATCATTCGGACGAGGTTTGGTTAGTTTCGGCATCGTTGGTGAATTTCGGAAGTTTGAATATCTTTAGGTTTGAATCATGGGTTGATTTGGTGTTTTGATGTTATTTTGGGTGTTCCGAGAGTTTCACTAAGTCCGGGTGATCATTTATTACTTGTTTGTATTTTTAGTTGGGATCCCGAGGGCCTCGGGTTGAGTTCGGATAGGTAACAGCATGATTTTTGGCATTTTGGAGTTGCTGGTGTGAAGCTTTTTGGTGTTTCCGCACCTACGAATAGGAACCGCAGGTGCGAGACCGCAGAAGCGGAAATGGGATCGCAGATGCGGAGTTGGGCCCTCAGGAGGAAAACCCAGATGCGGTTGTGGGTACGCATCTGCGAGACCGCAGGTGTGATGCCTGGGCCGCAGATGCGGGAATTTGGGGCCATTAATGAAACCGCAGATGCGGTTGTCTGGGCCGTAGAAGTGGTCCGCAGATGTGGACAAGTGGGCTGCAGGTGCGAGATGGCTGGGCGGAAAGATATAAGGAGGACTTAGCGAATTTTGGTCATTCTTCCACCATTTTTATATTGGTTTGAAGCTTTTTGAAGGAGGAAATCAAGAGAACTTCGTGGAGGTAAGATTTCTGAACCAAAAACTCATTTATATATGATTAATGGACGGATTAGTGGTGAAATTGTGGGAAATTAGTACCCAAAACTGGGTAATTAGGGCTTGTAATTAGAAACTTTAAAATGGGGATCTGAGGGGCCATTTGAGCTCCGATTTTGATATTCTTGGTATGTATAGACTCGTGGGAGGATGAGGATTTTTGTGATGTAAATTTTATCGGATTTCGAGACGTGGGCCCGGGGGTCGAGTTAGGCCAATTTCGGGATTTTTGGGTAAATTTGATAATTTTCGAGTGGGCTTCGTTCTTCAACATATATTAATGATGTAAATCTGATTTGTGGTAGATTTGGAGCAATCAAAGGCCGAGTCTAGAGGCAAAGGCATTGAGGTCTAGGATTTTAGTTGGTTTTGAGGCAAGTAACGTTTCCAAACTTTGTTCTGAGGGTTCGAAACCCCGAACTACTTGTTATGTGATTTGAATTGGTGACGCACATGCCAAGTGACAGGCGTGCGGGCGTGAGACTTGTGAACTGGTTCATCCCATGGCAATGCTTAGTGATTATTCCCTGACGATATATGTGCTTCTATTAATGTGAATAATGCAAACATGATAGAAATCATGATAAACCATATATATATTAAGGCTTAACGCCGAAAATTCTGAGACCCGAGTGGTCATATATTGTTGTCTCCCTATGTGTTTATTTTATTTTGTATACTCGGTCCTGTCATAGCATATCATTTCATGCCTCAGTCTCCGAAATAGTTGATTTCATATATTTTATCATTATTTCGGGCTAGTTTATGCATTTGTGAGCCCACGTGAGCGAGACTGGAGAGTAATGACTGAGTGAGGACGAGAGCCCGTTATTAAGACAGTTATGAGATTGGACTGCACACTGCAGCTATACTCTGATCATGCCTTTGTTGGCTTGATATAGCGCTTGGGCCAATGGGAGCCCCTCCGGAGTCTTTACACCCCTAGTGAGCGCATTGATATTTGAGGGATGGATCTTCCCTGGGCATGGATCTTGTCCGAAGTTTATGTTATGTGAGGGATGAATCGTCCCTGGACATGGATCTTGTCTGAGTGTTGTATTCCGGAGATGAACCTTCTCCATGGGGCTGGATTGGCCTTTTTCCTCAATACTGAGTGACTACGGTCACCGATGATTATGTACATTCCGGGATGGACTTTCCCTGGGCCTGAGAGCAATATGCGGTACTGAGTGAACTGTTGTGTGAGGGTTGTGAGCACTATGTGCATATCACACTGGTTTCATACATTTTTTATGATGGCATGTAGAGTATACTGGCATTCTTGGCATATTTACTCATTCTGATAAACTGTTAGCATGTCTAATTTATGTATACTGTCTATTGTAAATTCTGAGGTTAGTCTGTCACTACCTCTCAGCCCATAGTTTGGGTTCGTTACTTCTGAGTTGGTGTACTCACGTTATCCTTTGCACCTTGTGTGTAGATCCAGGTACACCGGGATCCAGTAGTGGATACTGAGCAGCTGTCAGAGTTTCATCGGAGTCGTGGAGGTAGCAGTTGGCGATCGCGACCTCGTCGTCTCCTTCTTTATCCTCCCGTTGCACTTTTATTTTTACAAACTATGTTGTCTATTTCCGCATTTCCTTTTTTTTCATTATGAAGTTATAATAGCTCGTGACTGAGTGACACTAGATCCGGGGTTGGTTTTGGAATTTTTCTTTAAATGTTGTCTTAAACTTTCAAATGGATTATTATCAGTATTTGCTTTTAAAATTTAAAATTTTCTGGAAAGTAAAGTTAGATTCAACGAAATGTGTGGCTTGACTGATTCCACGACAGGCGCCATCACGACTAAGGATTTGGGGTCGTGACAAGTAACGTGAGTACACGAACTCAGTAAGTAACAAATATAAATAAGGACTTGAGTGCAATGACGAGCTTTCAAAATCATGTAAAAATCATATAAGGAATATCAGTAGAAATCAATAAATCAAGTCAGGAATCTACGTTCCGAAAGTTTCATAAAAACTCTAGTTTTCCCTTTCCAAATATCATATAAAACATTGGTTCAAGATTTATCATTTAGAGGCAAACATGTAAAGAATAGTGAAAAGTAGTAGTTTCATAGCAAATAAGCCCCTCGGGCACAGTGTCACTCACAAATAAAGCCTCTCGAGCAAGCCAATCGGTCACTCGTGACTCATGTCTCGTTAATCAGCACTCACGCTCAATAGGCATCATATGATAACCGATGTGGCGTGCAGCCCGATCCATAAATAGTCGACTGCGCTCACTGGGGTGTACAGACTCCGGAGGGGCTTCTTCAGCCCAAACGCTATATCGATGTGGCATGCAGCCGATCCAATATATATATCACTGCGGTGTAAAGCCCGATCCAATATATCTATCGCTGCGGCGTGCAGCCCGACCCAATATATATAACTGCGGCGTCCCGATCCATCACTATCCTTACAAATCCGGCGCTCGACCTCGCTCAGTCATCACCCTCACAAGCCACTCGGGAAACTCACCACAAGTCACGGGGACTCAACCCAAAATATCTTTCGTTTGTTTGAAAGCAGGGTGATAAACAGGAATGAACAATGAACAAGTATAAATCATGATTGAGATTATATTTTCTATCAAAAACAGTGTGAGAATAGTAGTAAAACACCCTTGAGGGTCCAAACAGGTCGGCACAAAGCCCCAAACATGGCATACAGCCTAAAATACAGTATAAATCTCTAAAATACGGTATATCATATGATTTCAAATCAAATACGCGACTTAATAGTCGCCACGGGACGGACCAAGTCACGATCCCTACCGGTGCACGCCCACACGCCCGTCACCTAGCATGTGTTTCACCTCATTTATCAAAACATTACGAAATACCGGGGTTTCATACCCTCAGGTCTAGATTTACGTTCGTTACTTACCTCAAGTAGGAAAAAAACTACTCTGTGATGCCTTTGCCCCTCGACTCGGCCTCAACGCGCTCCGAATCTATTCAAAGCAGATTCATATCATCAAAATATGCTAAAAGTACAAAGCCCACTCGAAATATCCAATTTACATCAAAAATCCCGAAATTGGCTAAACCCGACCCCCGGGCCCACGTCTCGAGCTCTGATAAAAATCACAAAACTAGAACCCATACGCTTTCGAGAGATCATGCATACCAAATACATCAAAATCGGACCCCAAATGGCCCCTCAAATCCCCAATTTATACTTTCAAATTTCAAGCCCTAATCTCCCAAATTTCTCCACTAAAACATGATTAAACAATGGAATAATCACCATAAACACAAGATACAAGGTCCATGTAGCTTACCTAACTGAATATACTTGATTCCCCCTTGAAATCCCAGCTCAAAGCTCCAAAATTCGACAAAAATGATGAAGAAATGAGTGAAAATTTGCGAAGGCAACCATATATAGGTTCTTCCTAGCAATATCGCTCCTGCGGCGCCGCACCTGTGGAAAATCCCTCGCAGGTGCGGATTTCCACTAAAACTTAAAATCCGCATCTGCGGTCTTCTACACGCATCTGCGGTCCCGCAGGTGCGAGCCAACCTCCGCACCTGCGCTCCCAGGCCAGGCTTCATATTTTCACATATGCGCAAGGTCTTCCGCACCTGCATCTTCGCACCTGCAACTCCCCGTCCGCAGGTGCGGCCACACCAGAAGGCCTGCACCAGCAGCCATTTGCTGCATTTTTTTCTACCTTCCAACATTCAAAAATTATCCGAAATCAATCCCGAGCCCCTCAGGGCCTCAACCAAAAGTACCAACAAGTCATATATCAATATACCAACCTAGTCGAACCCTCGGAATACTCAAAATAACCTCAAAACACCAAATCAAATCCAAATTCAAGCCTAAGGATTTCTAAACTTCCAAAATTTGCCAACGATGCCGAAACCACCCAAATCACGTCCAAATAACCTAAAAATTTGCACACACACCCCAAATAACACTACGGACTTGCGCCAAAAATCCAATTTCACCAATTCAAGCCTAATTCAACTCCGGACCTCCGAGTGACATTTCGAACACTCTCCAAAGTCCCTAATCACCTAATGAAGCTATCCAAGCCACAAAAACCACATTCCGAGATCATTTACCTATAAGTCAACTTTCGGTTGACTTTTCTAACTAAATCACCAATTTAAGTGACTAAGTGTCTCATTTCTCTCCACAACCATTCCGAACCCGAACCAATCAACGCAACGCAACACAAAAGATTTGAACCAAACAAGAATGAAGCTAAAATGGGAAATACAGGGCTAAACTCTCGGAACGACCGACGGGTCGTTATATTCTCCCCCTCTTAAAAAAATGTTCGTCCTTGAACGGGTCTAGAAACATACCTGGAGTCTCAAATAGGTGGGGATATTTTCTCCGCATATCCCGCTCGGTCTCCCAGGTGGCCTCCTCCACCGGCTGCCTTCTCCACTGCACTTTTAGTGAAGCTATATCCTTAGACCTCAACCTTCTGACCTGATGACCCAAAATAGCTATTGGCTCCACCTCATAAGACATATCACCCTCTAGTTGAACCGAACTGAAGTCCAAAACATGAGACGGGTCACCAATACACTTTCGAAGCATGGAAACATGAAATACTAGATGCACGCTCGACAAGCTAGGTGGAAAGGCTAGTCTATAAGCCACATCTCCAACCCTCTAAAGCACCTAAAAAGGCCCAATGAAACGGGACTCAACTTTCCCCTCTTCCCAAACCACATAACACCCTTCATGGGTGACACCTTCAGCAGGACCTACTCCCCAGCCATGAAAGATACATCCCGGACCTTCCGGTCTGCATAACTCTTCTCCCTCAACTGCGTCGTGCGTGATCGGCACTCACCTACACCACTATAGAATGGAAAGGCAAGGTCGATGTAGTTTTTACCGGATAGGATCGGGATCGAAATCCACAGGGAATTAGATGATTGGATTCGAGTTTCTATCTGATTTAGAAGTGTGAATTCTTCTTAATTACTCTTCTAAACATGGGTTATTTTGATTTTATACTAAATTTAATGCTAAAAAATACTACTATCAAGCTAGCTACAATATTTTTGTAGGATGTTATCAAGTGTTTAAATGCACTAGGGATGCAACTTGCCCCTAGGCGAGTATCTAACGGGATCTAAAATCTAGGATAAACTTGGGGGCCATGGGCTCGTGATATAACCTCATACTAATTTACTCACCCATTACGTCTCGGTAGTTTGGGTGACTTTGCCCGAATTGGCTTCCTCAAGCCTAATTGGGTGTTCAACAAGGCAAATGAAACGGCTCAAGTCGGGTATTACTATCTCTAGTTTCTACCCTTTAATTGGGGCTTTCAATATCTTGAATTCACCCCAATTCCTTGTTAGCCTAATTTACCTCAACGTGGATTATCTTTCTCAAGAGTAACCCTAGTCAAAGAGGCATGAATCAGTGTTTGTAACCACTAATTCAATGAATTAAGCATGAAATAGACTAAATATCATAGACCCAACCACAAGTAGACCCTAAAATTGAAGACCTTAGATACCCACACTAAGGTTGGGTCATAATCCTAGCTTATGGGTCTAGCTACTCATTTTCATGGAAGATGAAATTAAAGCCATAGATGTTGATTACAAAGATCTAAGATTAAGAGTAGTTACTATGCTAAAATTAGTCAAAAAGGTAAAAATACACTATTCACGAGCTCCTTACGATATCTGATGCCCTAAAAATGAGAAAAAGAATTATTTATACACAGCTAAAAATACTGGAAAAAATTGCCCCTCAACAGAGTGGATTCCACGGCCGCAGAATTATAAGCGCGTACCGCGGTTCTCGACTTGGCAGTTTTCTGAACTTGTTTCCGCTCCTAGCGGAATACTGAACACCTCAGCAGATCTCGAAAATGTAGCAGCGTAATTTTTGTGCTGATCGCGCTCTTGTGGAAGATCATTTTAAGCAGCTCTCTATATATGGTATTTCACTCCCAGCTGATTATTGAGCACTCCAGTGGTAAGGAAAGCGCGGCTGCGTAATTCTGGCGCTGTCAACGGTTCCAAAAGCTTCAAAACACAACTCTCTAAAGTTCAATCTGCGGCCGCTGACAGAATTCTGCTAAAGGGGAATGTCTTCCGCTTCAGCGTAATAGTTTCGCTGTCAGCGATTTTGCTGGGTTCCTGGGTTGTGCAAGTTTGACTCCTGTTTGAGTTATTTTTAACCATTCTCCTCAATTTTACTCAAAACCTGCAATTTAAGCACCTTGCATTAGTGTTTGGGAGTGCCTTAGTGAAATTTTGTCCCAAAGCCTAAGCAAACGAGAGTAAATAGTAGGTAAAAATGCCTAGTTATCAACTCCCCCAAACTTAAGCTTTTGTTTGTCCTCAAGAAAACAAGGTAACTCTCACCTCCACAAGAAAAAGAAAAAAGTATTTCAGTTGTTCAATTGTGACTTCATCAAGCTTCAACTGGGACTAACAATTACCCTCAACACAAATGCATTATTGACAACATTATGCAACAACTTTCTTAGATCACTAGGTCTAATGTGACACCAAAGCTTCAAGAGTTGACTCAATTCATAAAAAAGCTTCTCTCTCTCTCCCATAAGTCACTGTGAATCCCAGACTCGTTATCCTATACTCTTCCATGGGCTCATCTCACCATAAAGAATGTACGCTCAAGACCGGAATTATCAAGAAGTGCGTTCTTCACTCTCAAAAGAATGCCACAAGTCCGACTCTAAGTACCATAGGATTGCCCCTCGTGTAAATCACCACTAATATAAGCTCCCTTAACTTGAGATCCTATAGGAATTTAACAGGATGTCATGAAGGCTTTTTAGATCAAATTTGTGCATGATGAACTATGATAGAACATCTTTCCTTAAGCACTCCATTTTCACACTTTAGCTCATGTTTTTCTTGACTCTTTGAGTCATTTCTTTCCTCGGGGGACTTAGAGAGACTCATTATCGCTCTTTCTTTTACTTGAAGCTCATTTTTCTCCTTTTTCATCATTCCATGCCTTATCAACTTTGTTTCATTGAGTCCTTTTGACCTTTACTTTTCTTTTTGACTTGTTTCTTTTTGGATTTTCAACCTTTTATTGGCCTTTCCTTTTCCGACAATTCCTTTCATCTCTTTGAATTTTCTCGTCTCTCCCCCAAACTTATGATTTTGACTATTCATCATGAGTGATCAAGGAAAGAATGGGTGCCAAGAGAGGGTCATTATAGAACGGATGAAGGTTTGTAATGTGGATTTTGAACAAAACTAGGCTTAGGATCAAAAGGGGTTGACTAAGGATACTATCATGGTAGGCTATGGAGGTCTTCAATTTCAAAAGGGAATCAAGGAGAGCCTACAATCACTTCACACGTCGAGCTAACTCAAAAGTTTTCCTAGAAAAACAATTGGGGCAAGTTCTAGACTTTCTGGCACGGCTTGGGATATGCAATTCAAACCTCACCTCTCAAGCCATAGGATCATTAAGGAAAACAGATTTGAGGGTCCACAACAACCTTGTTTAGATTGAAAACTCACAGATGGCTACAAACACCACTTGATGACAGTTATAGCCAACTCAAGATTCTATGGGTCACACTTAGAGCTAGACTCGACTACAATTTATCTCTAACCATAAGGTCAAAGGTAAATATGTTGGTTCCAAGTGAATCTTACTCGAGTCACATATATTCATTGCTACCAAAGTAAAGGAAAAATAAAAACAAAACGAAAAACAAACTCAATCCTTTAAGAAGGTCGTCACACCGTCCGTCGTAGGGAAGAGACACCTGGTTCACACAATTTTCACCATTGGAAAGAACCTTGGCCTTAATAAAACCAATGGCTTATTGATAACAAAAAAGTAAAGAAGAAGCTATAAGTTCAAAAAGAAGCTACTAAGAAAAATAAGAAGCTAAACTATAAAGGAAAATAATAAAGAAGAAGTAAAAATGAATATGTACAATAGGGGATTAAGACAAATATACATCAAAAGGGGGAATGAATATATACATGAGAACGTAAACTTTATATATACATACCAAAGGTAAAACAAACCAAAAGTACGGAAATGTAAATAAAGAAAAGGAAAACAGTATCAGGAGTTATTACAAACCAAACTATCTGAGTTTCTGAATCAGCAAATCATCAAAATCATCAATAGAGGCCACCCTCTCCAATAAAAATTAGCATTGCCCTCAATGCTAAATGCAAAAATATAGAATGGGGGAAAGAGTGAGAGAGTAACAGAGAACTCCCTAAGGTGCCTCAGTCTGCATGGGGGTCAGGTCAGCTGTGGAAGAAGGATCAGTGGCAGTCACTAGAGCTGAGTATTGTGGCTGTGAAGAGGCCTCTCCCGATAGATCCTCGAGCTTGATCTCCATGTCATCAGCCCGGGGAATGGCTCCTCTCCTCACTGGGGCTAAGGTGACCTCCTGCTCTGGTATCGATGTTGCTTGATCTGCAGGGGCCGGCTCTCACATCAATAGATCAAGGGGGATGTCCCCCGCTGCTGTGAACTTGGTTACCTCCCTTGCCAACTCAGTCTGAGTCTTCTGTGTCTTCGTCTGGATCTTCTTTATCTCATCTTGGCTTTTCTTCATTTTCTTCATAGCTTCCCTAAATAATGGATCTCCTTCCCATGTGTGTCCAGGGTCTCCAATATCTTCTTTTGGTTATCAGCCAAGCTCTTCAAGGTCACCTCCAATGTGGGAGGCAAATGAATCTGTGCTGGAGCTGACTGGGCTGCAACGGCAGTGGAGAGATCCGTTAGCTTTGAAGAAGCTACCTGCAGCCAGTTGGTGATACTGGTCAATGTCTGAGACACCCTCAGAGCAGTCTGAGGGTATGTGGAGGAAGTGGGAACGGAGGTAGGGATGGTAGTAAAAGGACAAGAGGAGGGCTCCAAGATGGAAGCAGCAGAGGAACCCTCCGCAGTAGTAGAAGTCTCAGCAGCAGTAGAGGGCTCAGCAACAGTAGAGGTGGCAGAAGTGGTGGCTTTGATCTTGGCCTTGGGGTTGTCTGGGCCTTTCAAGCTGTACCACGAGAACGGAAATTTTGGCTTCACTTTTTGATCAAAGCCCCTTCCCTCAACCCCCTGGCTCTGGAAGTACATAGTGAGGAAGTTCGGGAAGGGATATGAGTGCTCGTTCTTCTGGATTGTCCTGGTGATCACCCTAGCCATGATATTCCCGACGTTGATCGGGAACCCTACCATAATAGCTCCCACAATAAGAGAATAGGAGAGTGGCATGTCGCTTTCATGCAAGGTGGGGTCTAATATGCTGCATACAAATGTCGCCCAGCCCTTTGCCTCAAAGCTCAAGGTGTTTCTGAAAATAGTGGTCCCTGCTGTCAGCCACGCTGGAGTGGTACCAGGAATAGCAATCAATGAGGCCAGCCACGGGCGAGCTAAATCACTCAACTCCACCTTCTCCAAGTATATGGACTCATCCTCATGGTTGAAACCAGCATAGTCATTGAATGACTCACCATTGAACAATACTTTCTTGTTTTGAATTTTGGTCAGGTATGTGCCCTTTTTTATGTGGGCAACATTGGCGTAGAATTCTTTGACCACAAATTCATTGGCCTCAGCAATGTTGCATGTGAAGAATTTCCACACTATCCTCTAGTTGAACTTCCTTTTGATGTTGGGGTTGTGGGGAAAAAATCTCTCTCAATAAACGCTATCTCCAAAACAAGTGACCTCTGAGGCCACCAATCTCTAAACTTGTGATAAGCCGGTACAGAGACAAACCGATCCTGCCACACTGTTCGATTTCTAGTCCTGAGTAACTCTCCTGCCTGTACTTGGGTATCACCACCCCTTCCATCATATGGGGTATCATCATAAATGTGAGTATCAAAAGAAGTATCAACATTGATCGAGGCACGTGTGGTGGTTGGAACTGCTGCATCGGTGTCCTGACGGGGTGAAGAGTCACTAGATAAACCTAGGATGTCTGAAGAGACTGATGTTGTAGGCTCGTTAATAAGACGCCTAGGTTGAGATTTAACTTCTACCCGGGGTGCACCACTGTCCCCCTCCGAAACCTCCCGTGAGGGGACATAGTCACTGGACTCAGATGGGTCAGGAGTTGGCCTCTGAAGTGTTGCTTTGTTCCCTATCAGCTTTCTTGGGCCTAGGGGTGCTGCCGGTTGTTTACCCCTACCACGACCCCTCTAAGAATCACCCATTCCGGGTTGTTTGTCTGAGGCACCTGGTGAACGAACCATTGTCTGCAAACATGTCAATGAAGATAGTTAGTGCATGGTACACAAGGATGCAGTTGAAGCACAGATGTAAAGAATGCAGAGGACAGGAAACAGTTGCAGACAGGCTGATACGCTGTCAGCGGAAAAGGGACCATTGCAGCGGAAAGTCATCCGCTGTCAGCGGAAAAATGACCGCTGCAGTGGAGTAGTGGGGATCAGAATACCCACTCTATGATGTTGGAAACCGCTGAATGCGGAAAAATAAGGACGGCCGCGGAAGTCTCACCGCTGGAGCGGAAAAAAAAATGCGCCCGCAGAATCAATAATATCATTCTCTGTATCTCAACTTCGCTGTCAGCGGAAAAGTGGCCGCTACAGCGGAAAGATAACCACTGTCAGCAGAATTATGGTCGCTGCAGCGAAAATGTTCATTCAAAAAGATTAAGCACCTAAAAATCCGCTGACCGCGGATTTTTGGTCTACTGCAGCGGAATTCATTTTATACGGGCACTAACAGCTTATTCAAAAACTAAAGTTTAATCAACATCATAAAATTATCCATGAAGCACTGGAAATTGATAACCCTATACCCCATTGTGAAACATGCTTAAGCATTAGGTCTATAACTACCCCTTTTTAGAAAATAAAATTAAGAAGAAACAAGTAACAAGAAGAAAATCTACAATTAAAAATCAAGAATTTGAACATACCAGTGTTAGATTCTATATAGGAATGTTAACTTGATACAATGATGAAGCATAGATACACAGTGAATGAACAGTAAAGAGGTATGGGATGTAAAATTGTGAAAAGGGTAAAAGAAGGGGGTCCCCCTATATTTATACTTGAAGAGTAGGAACCCGCCGACCTACCAAGCGCGGCAGTGGAATTCTACCGCTGACCGCATTTTCCTTCTTTGAAGAGCTGGGCAAGGATAAATTCCGTTGTCAGTGTAATTTGGATGCTGCAGCAGAGAACGACCGCTGACATCAGAATCTTGAACACTGCAGCGGACTTAACTTCAGAGAGTTGCCATATTTGTTCCATTATTCCGCTACCGCGGACTGAAAACCGCCTCAGCACAATGGCAACCGCTGACCACGGAATTTTGCACGTGGCAGCAGTTTTGCCCAGCCTTAGCCCATTTCCTAGAATGTGTTCCTGCACTGCATCAATCATGTCCTACACCAATCTCACAAACAGGTTAGTCCAATAAAATCCAATCTAAGAAGAAGAAATGAAAAAGAAAAAGAAAGAAAAAAATCACTTGGGTTGCCTCCCAAGAAGCGCCTGATTTAACGTCGCGGCACGACGCAGGTTACCCTGATCAAGTGAACTTCAACAAATCCACCACGTGGCTATCCTCAAATTTTCCCAAGTAGTGCTTGACCGATGCACATTCACACGAAATATTTTGCCATTCTTGTTCTTTAGATCAAGGGAACCAAAAGTTGTGACCAACACCACTTCAAAGGGACCTCTCCATTTGAATTTGAGCTTGCCCATAAAGAGACACAACTAGGAGTTGAAGAGTAGTACCAAATCACCCACTTTGAATTCCCGGTCCTTGGCATACTTGTCATGCAAATACTTCATTTTCTCCTTATACAAAGAAGAACTTGCATAGGCATGAAATCTAAGCTCGTCAAGCTCATTGAGATGATCAACACGAATATTTGCAGCAGTGTCCCAATCCAAATTCAACTTCTTCAAGGCCCATAATGCATTGTGCTCTAGCTCAACCGGCAAGTGGCATGCTTTACCATACACCAAATGGTACGGGGATATACTGATCGGTGTCTTGAATGTAGTCCTATATGCCCTTGATGCGTTATCAAGCTTTCTTGACCAATCAGTCCTATTGGCATTCACGCTTTTGGGCAAGATGTTCTTAATTTCCCGATTTGAGACTTCAACTTGCCCACTAGCTTGAGGATGGTAGGTAGTGGACACTTTGTGATTTACCCAATACTTGGCAAGCAACGTATTAAAAGCCCTATTACAAAAATGAGATCCCCCGTCACTTATGATTGCCCGAGGTGTCCCAAATCGTGTAAAATATTCTTCTTGAGAAAACCAACTACACTCGGTTCTTCATTATTGGGAAAGGCCACGGCCTCGACCCATTTAGAGACATAATCCAACGCCACGAGAATGTAGGTATTACCACACGAACTAATGAAAGGGCCCATGAAGTCTATGCCCCACACATCAAATATATCAACTTCGAGGATCGTTGTGAGGGGCATTTCATCCTTCTTCGATATGCCACCCGCTCTTTGACACTCATCACATCTCTTCACCAATTCGCTTGCGTCCTTGTACAAAGTTGGCCAATAAAATCCACAACTCAAAACTTTAGAAGCCGGCCTTGCCCCCACTGTGATGACCACTGTAGGGCGAGGAATGGAAAGAATCAAGAATTGTAATTTGTTCTTCCTCGGGAACACACCGGCGAATAACTTCATCATTGAAAATTTTAAACAAGTACGGCTCCTCCCAATAGTAATCCAAGTTGTCCCATCTAAGCTTCTTCCTTTGGTTAGAAGAGAGCTCACACAGGACAACACCAGTGACAAGAATTGGTGATGTCCGCAAACCAAGGCATGTCATGAATGGAGACCGAAAGAAGCTGCTCATCCGGAAAAACATCATTAATCTCAAGACCATATTTTGTCCTACCTTGATCCTCTAACCGAGACAAATGATCGGCAACTTGATTTTTGCTCCCCTTTCTATCAACAATTTCATGATCAAATTCTTGGAGCAACAAGACCCACCTCATAATCCTAGCTTTTGAATCCTTCTTCGTCATCAAGTACCGGAGCGCCGCGTGATCGGTGTGAACAATCACCTTGGCGCCCATGAGATAGGGTCTAAATATTTCCATTGCAAATACAATTGCCAACAATTCCTTTTCCATAACGGTATATTTAAACTGGCATCGTTCATGGTTTTGATTGCATAATAGACGGGATGAAATATTTTGTTCACCCATTGACCCAAGACCGCTCCCACCTCCACGTCACTTGAGTCACACATAAGCTCAAAGGGAGAGCTCCAATTTGGTGCGGTGATGATAGGAGTGGTAGTTAACTTGTACTTCAACAACTCAAAGGATTTCATACATTCCTCATTGAACTCAAACTTGGCTTCCTTCTCCAATAACTTGCATAGGGGATTTACCACTTTGGAAAAGTCTTTTATGAATCGCCGGTAAAATCCCGCATGCCCAAGGAAACTTTGGACTCCCTTGACGGAAGTCGGAGGAGGCAACTTGGAAATAACTTCGATCTTGGCTTTATCCACTTCAATGCCATATTTTGAGATTTTATGGCCGAGGAAAATGCCCTCCTCGACCATGAAATGTAATTTTTCCCAATTCAACATAAGATTAGTTTCTTCACACCGGCGAGAACTTTATCAAGATTTTACAAACACTCCTCAAATGAGTCCCCAACCACATTGAAGTCATCCATGAAGAATTCAAGGAAGTCCTACACCATATCCATGAATATTGACATCATGCACTGCTGAAATGTGGCGGGTGCATTGCACAATCCAAATGGCATTCTAGAGAAGGCAAAGGTCTCGTACGGGCAGGTGAAGGTTGTTCTCTCCTGATCTTCTGGGGCTATGAGAATCTGGTTGTAGCCTGAATACCCATCCAAGAAACAATAGAAGGCTCGCCCAGCAAGTGTGTCAAGCATTTGTTCCAGAAATAGCAATGGAAAGTGATCCTTTCGGGTCACCATGTTCAGCTTCCGGTAATCCATACAAACCCTCCAGCCAGTCGCGGTCTGAGTGGGAATCAGCTCATTCTTTTCGTTCTTCACCACGGTCATACCACCCTTTTTTAGAACACACTGCAATGGTGCGGTCCAAGCACTATCAAAGTTTGGATAAATAACCCCAGCATCAAGCTATCTGATTATCTCCTTTTTGACCACCTCTTGCATCGCCTCATTCAACCTTCGTTGATGTTCTACGGACGATTTTGCATCATCTTCAAGAATAATTTTGTGCATGCAAAAGGCAGGGCTTATCCCCTGAATATCAGCTAGGGTACATCAAATTGCCTTCTTTATCCTTTGTAGCACTTCAAGAGTTGATACCTGCACTTGGGTTAAGTAAGATGAAAGTATAACAGGTAAAGTACAAGCAGGGCCCAAGAATTCATACCTGAGGTGTGGCAGAAGAGGCTTTAACTCCAAGGCTGGTGGCTCGATTAAGGGTTTTGTCGGTGGAGTCTTCCGATTTTCCAAATCCAAAGATAGTTTGCGGGATCCATAAGAATAAGAACCCATGTCTTGCAATACATTAGTACACTCCACCAAACCATCAGCCACAACATCCTCATGATTCAATAAGACTGCCTCCATGGGGTCCTCCACATTGATCATTGATCTTGTATCATCAATTATCACCTCAGCAACTAGGTCCACAGAAGAACACACCTCCGTACTATTTTGTTGACGCATTGATTTGCATACATGGAAAACGAACTTTTCATCACCCACCCTGAAGGTGAGCTCACCGGCCTCAACATCTACTAAAGCCTTCCCCGTTGCTAGGAAAGGCCTACCCAACATAATCAGCACCTCATCGTCGACTTCACAATCCAATATCACAAAATCCGCTGGCAAGATGAATTTGTCGACCCCCACCAAAACATCATCAATGATACCCAAGGGTCGGTTCATAGTTCTATCTTCCATTTGAAGCCGCATCAAAGTTTCTCTCGGTTGGCCAATTCCTAAGGTTTCATATACAGAATAAGGCATCAAATTGATACTAGCACCCAAGTCACATAATGCCTTTGCAAAGTCCGCACTACCAATAGTGCAAGGGATAGTGAATTCTCTGGGATCCTCTAGTTTGGGTGCCATTGAGTGCACAATTGCACTCACTTGGTGGGTTATCTTGATTGTTTCGCACTCCATGGATCTCTTCTTCGTCACCAAGTCTTTCATAAACTTTGCGTAACCGGGCATTTGTTCAAGAGCCTCAACTAATGGTACATTGATAGACAAACTCTTCATCATTTCTATGAACTTTTTGAACTGATTCTCATTTTTCTACTTAGACAATCTTTGAGGATAGGGACGAGGAGCCCTAGGCAATGGAGCCTTGGCTTTTGGCACAACCGGCTAGGGTATGTCAATTACGTGTTCCCTAGACAGGCTCACATCATTTTTCGATTCCTCCTCATGTCTTTGATGTCAACCCTCACTTCACAATTTATCGGCTCTTCAATCACTTATTCAACCTCAATAGGGACTTTATCTTGTTTCATATCACCATCATCACTAACAAGCCTCTTTTGCTTGGAAGAACTAGGCTCACCACCTCGACCACTGTAGTCACCGCCATTAAATGCCTGGCATTGTTGTTATTCCAACCCTTTGGGTTCACTACTGTTTCACTAGGTAGTGCCCCAAAGCTTGTGATATTTTTCCCATTTGGATCTCAAGATTGCGGATGGAGGTAGTGTGGTAGGAAATTTGAGCATCTGAATCCGCATTCCGCTCCATCATCTGTTTAAACATATGCTCGATCCGTCCCATATTATTGCTTGACGAACTCGGACCTTGGGATTGATAGGGGGTGGATTGTTGGGTTGTTGATACATCGGGAGCCTTTGAAAGCCCGACCCACGATTACCGTTTCCATCCCAAATGTTATTGTTGTTCCCATTCCAATTGTTGTTGTTGCCTCCCCATTGTTGATTGTTGTTCCCCCAGTTGCTAGAGTTGTTATTGTTATTCCAATTTCCTTGCCCTTGATTGTTCCAGTTTTGGTTGTTCCCCTGAGATCTCCATTGTTGGTTAGAAGAATTTTTCCTTTTCCCTTGCAAATTGTTTGCATACATCACATCCTCATTTTGTTCATCGTAAGAGTCTTCATTGTTGTATCCACTCACACCTTTCTCACTTTGATCATTGTTTCTTTGCATTTAGATTGCCACGTTGTCTGGGTTTGTTGAAAAAAAGATTGACCCCTTCCATAGCATGCACGTGCTTTGGCCCTTGAATTTGTTGAAGTTACGCCCTAGCAAGTTGATTCATGGTAGTTGTTAGCTCAGCAATGGCCAGTCCATGGTCTTGGAGTTCTTTATGAAGATTTAGCACACCTGGGTCACCTTGGGGCTCATTAGCCCGAATTTGCCATGCTGACGAAGTATTAGCCATTTCATCCAGAATATCACAGTCTTCATCATAAGATAGCTTCATGAAATTGCCCCCAACCAATTGGTTGACTACATACTGATTGGTCGTATTGATGCCCCGGTAGAATGTTTGTTGTATCATGGCCTTCGTCATGTCATTGTTGGGGAATTCTTTGACCATTGTTCTATAGCGCTCCCAAATCTCGTGAAGGGGCTCATTCGGTTCCTGCTTGAATGCCAATATCTCATCTCTCAAAGCTGCCATGTGTCCTGGGGAGAAAAACTTAGCAAAGAACTTATCCGCCAACTCATCCCAAGTAAAGATAGAATGGTTGGGGAGTCGTTCAAGCCAATCCAGTGCTTTCCCTTGGAGAGAGAAAGGAAATAATCTGAGCCTCAAGGAATCCTCCGATACATTGGTTTGCTTACTCCTCCAACAAGTGCCCACAAATCCTTTTAAGTGTTTGTAGGCATTCTGACGAGGAGTACCCGTGAAATAACTTCGCTGCTCCAGAAGAGTTAACATGACATTAGTGATTTGAAAATTTCCCGCTCAGATTCTGGGTGGGACAATTGCACTGGCGTATCCCTCATTCTGAATCACCCGAGGGGCTGCTCTTAGAGGTACCGGGGGAGGGTCTGTAATATTATCATTTGCATTGGCCTGACAGCCTCGTCTTTGAGCTTGAGGTACCTCATCTTCCACGTTATCATCTACCTCCTCCCCCGGTAAAACATTGCCCAGAGGATTAGCCATGTGTACCTATAGCAATTGAAACACACAAATTAATAAAATAGAAGAAAAGAAAAACAATCTACACAACTAATCGAATAGATAGCCAACACCATTTTTAACTCCCCCACAACATCGCCAAAAGTGATCGGCGCTCACCTACACCACTATAAAATGGCAAGGCAAGGTCGATGTAGCTTTTACCTGATAGGATCGGGATCAAAATCCACAGGGAGTTAGATGATTGGAGTCGAGTTTCTATCCGATTTAGAAGTGTGAATTGTTCTTAATTACTCTTATAAACATGGGTTGTTTGATTCTATATTAAGTTTAATGCTAAAAAGTACTACTATCAAGCTAGCTACAATATTTTTGTAGGATTTTATCAAATGTTTAAATGCACTAGGGATGCAACTTGCCCCTAGGCGAGTATCTAACGGGATCAAAAATCTAGGATAAACTTGTGGGTCATGGGCTCGTGATATAACCTCATACTAATTTACTCACCCATTACCTCTCGGTAGTTTGGGTGACTTTGCCCGAATTGGCTTCCTAAAGCCTAATTGGGTGTTCAACAAGGCAAATGAAACGGCTCAAGTCGGGTATTACTATCTCTAGTTTCTACCCTTTAATTGGGGCTATCAATCTTTTGAATTCACATCAATTCCTTGTTAGCCTAATTTAACTCAACTTGGGTTATCTTTCTCAAGGGTAACCTTAGTCAAAGAGGCATGAATCGGTGTTTGCAACCACTAATTCAATGAATTAAGCATGAAATAGACTAAATATCACAGACCCAATCACAGGTAGACCCTAAAATTGAAGACCCATTAGATACCCACACTAGGGTTGGGTCACAACCCTAGCTTATGGGTCTAGCTACTCATTTTCATGGAAGAAAAGGGAAGATGAAATTAAAGCCATAGATGTTGATTACAAAGATAAAATCTAAGATTAAGAGTAGAATCTATGCTAAAATTACTCAAAAAGGTAAAAAGACACTATTCACGAGCTCTTTACAATATCTGATGCCCTAAAAATGAGAAAAAGAAGTATTTATACACAGCTAAAAATACTGGGCAAAATTGCCCCTGCAGAGATTCTGCTATCGGCGAAAAATTGCATGCCTCAGCGGAGTGGATTCCGCGGCCGCGAAATTATAAGCACGGACCGTGGTTCTCGACTTGGCAATTTTCTGAACTTGTTTCCGCTCCCATCGAAATACTAAATGCCTCAGCGGCTCTCGAAAGCGCGACAGTGAAATTTTAGCGCTGACCGCGCTCTTGTGGAGGATCGTTTTAAGCAGCTCTCTGAACCTGGTATTCCGCTCCCAATGGATTATTGAGCACTCCAGCAGTTAGGAAAGCGCGGCCGCATAATTCTGGTGCTATCAGCGGTTCCAAAATCTTTAAACACAACTCTCTGAAGTTCAATCCGCGGCCGCTGACATAATTCTTCTGCTGCAGCGTAATAGTTTCGCCGTTAGCGCTTTTGCTGGGTTCCTGGGCTGTGCAAGTTTGGCTCCTATTTGAGTTATTTTTATCCATTCTCCTCAGTTTTACTCAAAACCTACAATTTAAGCACCTTGCATTAGTTTTCGGGAGTACCTTAGTGCAATTTTTTCCCAAAGCCTAAGCAAACAAGAGTATATAGTAGGTAAAAATTCCTAGTTATCAGAAGCTGCTCCTGAATCAACTTCACCTTATCTAAAGCATCTTGAATCAGATCCGTACTCAAAAGTCTGGCCTCACCCGACTCAAACCAACCAACCAGAGATCTACACCTTCTCCCATACAAAACCTCATATGGAGCAATCTGAATACTCGACTGATAACTATTATTATATGCAAACTGCGCGAGTGGTAGAAAGTGGTCCCATGAACCCCCAAAGTCAATAACACAATCGCGCAACATGTCCTCTAGAATCTGAATAGTGCGCTCGGATTGCCCGTTCGTCTGAGGGTGGAAAGCCGTGCTCAACTCAACCTGATTACCCAACTCTCTCTGCACGGACCTCCAGAACTGCGATGTGAACTGGGTACCTCTATCGGAGATGATGGAAACTGGAACACCATGTAGTCGAACAATCTCCCTGATATAAATCTCAGCTATCCGCTCCGAAGAATAAGTAGTACCAGCAGGAATGAAGTGCGCGGACTTAGTCAGTCGATCCACAATAACCCATATAGCATCAAGCCTCCTCGAAGTCTGTGGGAGTCCAACTACAAAGTCCATGGTGATCCGCTCCCACTTCCACTCAGGAATAACCAACCTCTGATGCAATCCACCTGGTATCTGGTGCTCGTACTTGACCTGCTGGCAGTTGAGACACCGAGCTACAAATCCAACAATATCCTTTTCCATCCGCCTCTACCAATAATGTTGCCTCAGATCCTGATACATCTTCGCGGCACCCGGATGGATGGAATACCGCGAGCTGTGGGCCTCCTCAAGAATCAACTCCCGAAGCCCATCTACATTAGGCACACATATCTAACCTTGCATCCTCATAACACCATCATCTCCAATAACTACATCTATGGCATCACCTCGCCGGACCCTATCCTGAAGAACGAGCAAATGTGGGTCATCATACTGGTGCTCTCTGATACGGTCATAAAGAGAAGACCTGGAGGCTACACATGCCAATACCCGGCGGGGCTCCAATAGATTCAACCTCACCAACTGGCCCGCTAAGGCCTGAACATCAAGTCCAAATGTTCTCTCAGCTGCTAGAAGATATGCTATACTCCCCAAACTCTCTGCTCTGCGACTCAAGGCATCGGCCACTACATTGTTCTTCCCCGAATGGTATAGAATATTAATATCATAGTCCTTGAGAAGCTCCAACCATCTCCTCTGACGCAAATTCAGATCCTTCTGTTTAAACAAGTGTTGTAGGCTACGATGATAGGTAAAAACCTCACAATGAACCCCATACAAATAATGACGCTAGATCTTCAAGGCGTGAACAATAGCTGCTAGCTCGAGATCATGCACCGGGTAGTTCTTCTCATGGGTCTTAAACTGGCGCAAGGCGTAGGCAATCACCCTACCCTCCTGCATCAAAACACAATCAATGCCTATCCTCGAGGCATCACAATACATGGTATAAGAACCTGAAGCTGATGGCAATACTAACACTGGAGCTGAGGTCAAAGTCGTCTGGAGCTTCTGGAAGCTCTCCTCAGACTCGTCTGACCACCTGAACAGAGCACCTTTCTGAGTAAATTTGGTCAAGGGTGAAGCAATAGAAGAAAATCCCTCCACAAAGAGACGGTAATATCCCGCCAAACCAAGGAAGCTCCTAATCTCTGTAGCTGAGGACGGTCTGGGCCAACTCTGCACCGCCTCTATCTTCTTCGGATCAACCTGAATACCCTCGTTGGACACCACGTGTACCAAGAAAGCTACTGAGCCAAGCGAAAACTCACACTTGGAGAACTTTGCATAAAGTTTCTCCTCCCTCAATCTCTGCAATACAACCCTCAACTGCTGAGCATGCTCCTCTTGACTATGAGAATACACCAGGATGTCATCAATGAATACAATAACAAAGGAATCCAAATATGGTTGAAATACGTTGTTCATCAAATGCATGAATGTTGCTAGGGCATTGGTCAGCCCAAAAGACATCACCAAGAACTCATAGTGGCCATAACGGGTCATGAAAGTCGTCTTGGAAACATCTGAATCTCGAATCCCCAGCTGATGGTACCCGGATCTCAAGTCAATCTTAGAGAACACCCTAGCTCCCTGAAGCTGGTCAAACAAATTATCCATGCGAGGAAGGGGATACTTATTCTTGATTGTAACCTTGTTCAGCTGCCTATAGTCAATACACATTCTCATGGAACCAGCCTTCTTCTTACGAACAACACTAGTGCCCCCCAAGGTGACACACTAGGCCGGATGAACCCCTTTTCTAGAACTTCCTGAAGTTGTTCTTTCAATTCATTCAACTCCGTTGGTGCCATACGATATGGTGGAATAGAAATAGGTTGAGTGCACGGCACCAGGTCAATACCAAAATCAATATCCCTGTCAGGCGGCATGCCCGGCAGATCAGCAGGAAACACGTCCAGATACTCACGGACTACAGGAACGAAATCAACAGTGAGAGTCTCAGCACTGACATCCCTCACAAAAGCCAAATAAGACAGACATCCTTTTCTCTACCATATGCTAAGCCTTCAGGCGTGAAATCACCCTACTAGGCACATAATCAATAAAACCTCTCTACTCGACTCTCGGACATCCCGGTATCGCTAAGGTCACGGCCTTAGCGTGACAATCTAGAACACCATGACACGGAGATAGCCAATACATGCCCAATATCACATCAAAGTCAACCATGCTAAGCAATCGCAGATCCGCTCAGGTCTCCCAACCTCCAATAGATATAACACATGACTGATACACTCGGTCCACAATAATAGTATCACCCACCGGAGTCGACACATGAACAGATGTGATTAAGGACTCGGGGACATATTCAGAAAGTGAGAAAAATATGATGAAACATAGGAATACGTGGAACCAGGATCAAATAAGACCGAAGCATCTCGGTGACAAACTGAAACAGTACTTGTAATCATTGCATCTGAGGCCATAGCATCTGGTGTGGCTAGAAGTGCATAAAAACGGGCGTGACCTCCACCGGATCGACCTCCCCCTCTAGGGCGGCCTCTAGCTTCCTGACCCCCACCCTTGATGCCTGAGCGGGTGGTGAAGTAATTGGAGCTAATGTTGAGGACTGACCCCTCCGCTGAGATGGACCCCCAAGAAACGAGGACACTGTCTCCTCATATGCCCAAACTCTCCACACTCGTAACAACTCTATGGTGCTGGAGACGGGGACTGAAGGGAACCCCTAGCACCTAGATAACCTCTAGAAGAATCAAGCATAGATGAGTCCTGAACCGATGGTGCTCGAGATGAACTCTGGGATGGAAGAGCACCGAATAATGGGTGCCCCTGATGAGAACTGTGAGGACCACGACCAGCGGATCCCCCACGATAACCTGGAGCGGCCCGACTGAGCCTGCCTGAATGGACGGCCCCTGCCATGCTGGAACTGCACCCTGAAGGAACAACACCAAACTACCAGATCCTCGAGGCCTCTTGGCCTCCCTCTTGTCTCGCTCCTGACAATGAACCGACTTAATCTCTAGGGTAATATCAACAACCTGCTCAAAATAGCACCTAATACCCTCTCTCTAGTCATAAGAATACGAAGCTGATACTAGAAGCCTTCCACAAATCTCCTAATCCTGTCTCTCTCTGTAGGGACTAACCAAATAGCATCACGGGCAAGCTCTGAAAACCTCATCTCGTACTGTGACACCGTTATATCACCCTGTCGCAGCTGCTCAAACTGCTCTCTGCGGGACTGTGGAACATACTTCTCTAAGAAGAGAGTGGAAAACTACTACCAAGAAAGGCGCGCTGCACCAACGGGCCTACGCCTCTCATAAGCCTCCCACCAAGTAAATGCAGCTCCTGAGAACTGGAAGGTAGTAAACAAGACCCCACTAGTCTTCAATATCCCTGCCAGACGAAGCATCCTTTGACACTTGTCTAAGACCCATGGGCATCCTCGCCCTCAGCACCATTGAAAGTCGGAGGCCGAAGTCTCTCAAATCTCTCCAACCTACGCTGCTCGTCGTCAGCCATAGCTGGAACCACAAAATCCTGGGCTGGTGCAACCGGCTGAGCTGGAACTGCCTCCGGGGTCTGAAGCCCCCTAATAACCTGCTCAGGTGTACGGGCAGCTGGAATCTGAGTGCCTCCCCCGGTCTGAGAAGTAGCGGCTGAAGTAGAAATAGTGACCGCCTGAGCAAGACTGGTGCATGCAGTCAGAATCTTGGCCAAGGTCTCGTGAAGACCCAGAATAACAATAGGCACAGCTGGTGCCTGAACTGGTCCCACTGGAGCATCTGTGGCTGGGACCTGATCTGGAAATATAGGCCGGTCTATGGGTACCACCCCGGCAGCTGCGCGGTCTACACCTCTACCTCTACCATGGCCTCGACCCCTCATGGGTCCTAGTGGTGGCTGATCAACCTGTCCGGTAGCGCGTGTCCTCACCATCTGTGAGAGGATGAAACAATAGAAGTTTAGTTGACAGAATCAATAGATTCGCACGACAAGAATTCAATAAATGTGAGATTTTTTCCTAAGCGTTCTGCAGCCTCTTGAAGATAAGTACAGACGTCTCCGTACCGATCCGCAAGACTCTACTGAACCTGCTCATGACCGGTGAGTCCTATGTAACCTAGGCTCTGATACCAACTTTCCGCGACCCCAAATCTACACTGGTCGTAATGGCGCCTATCGTGGTACTAGGCTAGCCAATCTACTGAACATAATACAAGGAACTTTCCACTTAGAACAATAACGCAATTTATCAAAATCTTACGCGTTTAATATTTCACAAATGCGGATAAGAAATGAAAACATCTTAACAAAATCCCTAAAACCCGGAGTCAACAGTCATGAGCAATTGAATAGAACATAGAATCTGACACGATTTCCTTAATACATCAAGTCTAGGAAAAATATAAATAGCGACAAAAATGAGGGGGAGAAGGGTGGGGTTGTGGACGTCGTGGAGCTACCTCACAGTCTCCGACAAAGCTCCACTGAGAACAACCAATTCTCACACGATTCGGGCACCTGTATCTGCAAACAAGGTGTAGGGAGTAACATGAGTACACCAACTCAGTAAGTAACAAATATAAATAAGGACTTGAGTGCAGTGACGAGCTTTTAAAATCATGTAAAAATCATATAAGGAATATCAGGAGAAATCAATAAATCAAGTCAGGAATCTACATTCTGAAAGTATCATAAAAAATCCAGTTTTCCCTTTCCAAATCTCATATAAAACATCGGTTAAACATTTATCGTTTAGAGGCAAACATGTAAAGAAGAGTGACAAGCAGTAGTTTCATAGCAAATAAGCCCATTGGGCACAGTGTCACTCACAAATAAAGCCTCTCGGGCAAGCCTCTCAGTCACTCATGACTCATCTTTCGTCAATCAGCACTCACGCTCAATAGGTACCATATGATAACCGATGCGGCGTGAAGCCCGATCCATAAATAATCGACTGCGCTCATTGGGGGTGTACAGACTCCGGAGGGGCTCCTTCAGCCCAAGCGCTATATCGCAGCGGCGTGCAGCTATATATATATATATATATATATATATATATATATATATATATATATATATATATATCGCTATGACGTGCAGCCCGATCCAATATATATGTGTGTGTGTGTGTGTGTATAACGCTGCGGAGTGCAGCCCGATCCATCACAATCCTCACAAATTCGGCTCTCGACTTCGCTCAGTCATGTCCCTCACAAGCCACTTGGGCAACTCACCACAAGTCACGGGGACTCAGCCCAAAATATCTTTCATTTGTTTGAAAATAGGGTGATAAACAGGAATGAACAATGAACAAGTATAAATCACGACTGAGATTATATTTTCTACCAAAAACAGTGTGAGAATAGTAGTAAAACACCCCTGAGGGTCCAAACAGGTCGGCACAAGGCCCCAAACATGGCATACAGCCTAAAATACAGTATAAATCTCTAAAATACGGAATATCATATGATTTCAAATCAAATATGCGACTTAATAGTCTACACGGGACGGACTAAGTCACAATCCCTACCGGTGCACGCCCACACGCCCGTCACCTAGCATGTGATTCACCTCATTTTTCAAAACATTACGAAGTACTGGGGTTTCATACCCTCATGTCTAGATTTACGTTCGTTACTTACCTGAAACCGGAAGAAAACTACTTCGTGATGCCTTTGGCCCTTGACTCGGCCTCAACGCGCTCTGAATCTATTCAAAACAGATTCATATCATCAAAATATGCTAAAGGGACAAAGCCCACTCGAAAATATCCAATTTACATCAAAAATCTCGAAATTGACCATACCCAACCCCCGGGCCCACGTCTCGAATTCTGATAAAAATCACAAAATTAGAACCCGTACGCTCTCAGGAGTTCATGCATACCAGATACATCAAAATCGAACCCCAAATGGCCCCTTAAATCCCCAATTTATAATTTCAAATTTCAAGCCCTAATCTCTCAAATTTCTCCACTAAAACATGATTAAACAATGGAATAATCGACATAAACACAAGATACAAGGTCCATGTAGCTTACCTCACTGAATACACTTGATTCCCCCTTGAAATCCCAGCTCAAAGCTCCAAAATTCGACAAAAATGGTGAAGAAATGAGTGAAATTCGCGAAGGCAACCTTGTATAGGTTCTGCCCAGCAATATCGCACATGCAACCCCATGCCCGCACCTGCGGCGCCACCTTTGGAAAATCCCTCGCAGGTGCGGATTCCCACAAAAACTCAAAATCAGCATATGCGGTCTTCTACACGCACTTGCGGTCCCGCAGGTGCGAGCCAACCTTCGCACCTGCTCCCAGGCCAGGCTCCACATTTCCGCATCTGCGCAAGGTCTTCCATACCTGCGGCTCCCCGTCTGCAGGTGCGGTCACACCAGAAGGCCTGCACCAGCATCCATTTGCTGCATTGTTTTCCAACTTCCACCCTTTAACAATCATCCGAAATCAATCCCGAGCCCATCGGGGCCTCAACCAAAAGTACCAACAAGTCATATATCAATATACCAACCTAGTCGAACCCTCGGAAAACTCAAAATAACCTCAAAACACCAAATCAAATCCAAATTCAAGCCTAAGGATTTCTAAACTTCCGAAATTCGCCAACGATGCCGAAACCACCCAAATCACGTCCGAATGACCTAAGAATTTGCACGCACATCCCAAATGACACTATGGACTTGCTCCAACTTTCGAAATTCCATTTCGACCGTGATAGATAATTTTCCACTGCCGACCGAAAATCGCCAAAAATCCAATTTCGCCAATTCAAGCCTAATTCTACTCCGGACCTCCGAGTGACATTCTGAACACTCTCCTAAGTCCCAAATCACCTAATGAAGCTATCCGAGCCACAAAAAGCACATTCCAAGATCATTTACCTATAAGTCAACTTCCGGTTGACGTTTCCAACTAAATCACCAACTTAAGAGACTAAGTGTCTCATTTCTCTCCACAACCATTCTGAACCGGAACCAATCAACCCAACGCAACACAGAAGAGCTGAATGAAACAAGAATGAAGCAAAAATAGGAAAAAATGGGCTAAACTCTCGGAACGACCGGCTGGGTCATTACACAAAGTCTCGCTTCTGCAGAAAAGTGGATCGCACGTTCGATCCCAAGCCAGCCCCCATGCTTCCGCTTCTGCAGAAAGAATCTCACACCTGCGGATGCGCACCTGCGCCCAGGCTCCCGCACCTGCGAACCCAGGCCTGGCTGGTCACTTCTGCTTTTGCGAACAAGGGGCTGAACCTACAGTGCCGCTCTTATGGCCATTCCCACCACAGGTGCGAACGCACCAGATGCCAGCCACCTTCAACTCTTCTCCAAAGTGCAATCAAGCTCCGTGGATCTTTCGAATCCTACACTTGGTCCTGGGGCCTCGACCAAACATACCAACAGGTTCGTAAATATAAAGCGGACTAGCTCGAACCCTCAGAACGCGTAAAACAACATCAAAACTAAGAATCACAACCCAAAACTAAATTGAATCAATTCATGAACTTCAAATTTTCCAAATTACTCCGAACGCGCTGAATCATACTTAAACTACTCTAAATGACACAAAATTTTGCGGGTAAGTCATGAATCACCATACGGAACTATTTCCAGGCTCAGAATCCCAAACGGACATCAATAACACCAAAGTCCACTCCAATACAAACTTAAAGAACTTGACGAATCTTCAACGAGCCAACTTTCAATATTAAGCGTCGAAATGCTCCCAGGTCATCCCAAAACCCGATCCGAACACACGCCCAAGTCCAATATTATCATATGAATATGTGGACCGTCAAATCCCGGTTTCGAGGTCGTTTACTCAAAACATTGACTCAAGTCAAACTTAACCATTATAAGCCACTATTAAGGAACTAAGTTTTCTGATTTCAACTCGAACCCTTCCAAACCTAAACCAACTATCCCCGTAGGTCATAAAATTGTAAAAGCACATAAAAAGAGTCTTAATTAGGGGAACGAGGATCTAGAAAGCAACATGAATGGCCGGGTTGTTACATTCTCCACATCTTAAGCAAACGTTCATCCTCAAATGGGTCTAGAATCATACATGGAGTGCTAAATAGGTGTGGATTTCTGCTCTGCATGTCCTTCTCGGTCTCCCAATTCACATTCTCGAATGGTTAACCCATCCATTGGAAATTCATTGCAGAAATCTTCTTGGACCTCAACTGGAGAACGTACCTATCAACAATAGCAATTGGCTCCTCCTCGTAACCTAAGCTCTCATCTATCTGAACCGTGTTGTAATCTTACACATACGACCTCTCAGCATGGTGCCTCTGAAGCATAGACACATGGAAGACCGGATGAACTCCTGAAAGTCTAGGAGGCAGCACAAGCGCATAAGCAACCTCTCCAACTCGCCTCAACACCTCGAATGGGCCAATAAAACTTGGGCTTAACTTGCCCTTCTTTCCAAACCTCATGATTCCCTTCATTGGCAAAATTTTTAAGAGAACCTTCTCGCCCACCATAATGATAAATCACGTGCCTTCTGATCCGCATAAATCTTTTATCTGGACTATGCCGTGCGAAATCGCTCCTGAATCAACTTTACATTTTCCAAAGCATCCTTCACTAAATTAGTGCCATATAACCTAGCCTCGCCAGGCTCAAACCATCCAATCGGAGAACGACATCGCCGACCATATAAGGCCTCGAGAGGAGCCATCTCAATGCTGGACTGATAAATGTTGTTATAAGTAAACTCGGCCAAAATAAGAATCGATCCCACTGCACTCCAAAGTCAATCACACATGTTCTGAGCATATCCTCCAGGATTTGAATCGTCCGGTCCGACTGTCCGTCGGTCTGCGGAAGGTTGTGTTGAGATCTATCTGGGTGCCCAACACACTCTGTACTGCTCAACAAAAGTGCAAAGTGAACTGAGGGCCCTTATCTGAAATGATTAAAACAGGCACACCATGCAACCGAACAATCTCCTGAGTATAAATCTAGGCCAATCTCTCTGAAGTGTACGTAGTCACAACGGAAATAAAGTGTGCCGACTTGGACAACTTGTTGACAATGAACCAAATGGCATCAAACTTCCTCATCGTCTGTGATAACCCAACTACAAAGTCCATAGTAATTCGCTCCCATTTTCACTCTGGTATAACCATCTGCTGAAGTAGGCCACCTGGCCTCTGGTGCTCATACTTAACCTGCTGGCAATTTAGGCATCTCGCTACATACTCAACTATGTCCTTCTTCATCTGTCGCCACCAATAATGCTGCCTCGGGTCGCAGTACATCTTCATGGAACCTAGATGAATAGAATATCGAGAACGTTGTACCTTCTCTAGAATCTTCTGCCTTAATCCATCAACATTTAGAAAACATAGACAACCTTGGAATTTCATAACACCATCCTTTGCGATAGTGGCCTCCTTGGCACCACTCTGTAGTACTGTCTCCCTAAGAACCAACATGTGCGGATCATCGTACTGACGAGCCTTGATCCGCTTAAATAATAAAGACTGAGCCATGACGCATGCAAGAAATTGATTGGGCTCTGAAATATCCAACCTCACATTTCTATTAGCTAAGGAATTAATGTCCAAAACCAATGGCCTCTCCTCTGTTAAAATGAATGCCAAACCACCCATACTCTCAGCCTTTCTTCTCAAGGCATCTGCAACCACAATCTCCTTTCCCGGATGATAAAGGATGGTAATATCATAGTCATTTAGTAACTCAAGCCACCTGCGCTGCCTTAAGTTGAAATCCCTCTGATTTAACAAATAATGCAAGTTGTGATGATCGGTGCAAACCTCAATGGACCTCCCATAAAGATAATGCCTCCAGATCTTGAGAGCATGAACTATCGCGGCCAACTCCAAATTATTTACGGGGTAATTCTTCTCATGGGGCTTCAACTGACGTGAAGCATATGTAATAACTCGCCCCCTCCTCATCAACACATAACCCAGGCCAACGCATGACGTGTCATAATACACAGTATACATCCCTGAACCGAAAGGCAACACTAAGGTCGGTGTTGTAGTGAAGTTTAGCTTAAAGTATATATATGTATATGTATATCGCCTCATATTTTAATTTTGTTTCATGGATTTTGGATGTTAAATGTGATTATTTATAGTAATACAAAGTGTTTTTATGTGTAGGAATGATCCGGGAGCAATTGGAGACGAAACATGTGAAATTAGAGGGAACGGATTTGTGGTTAGGATAGGAATATACCTACTCACCGTGCTTAATTACATATCACAATTTTAATACGTTCTTAATAGATTAATTTCATAGCAATATAGGCATTAATGTATTTCGAATAGGCGAGTAGTACTTCAGAAGAAAGCTATGAGAGCAATTATCGATTAATTAGCTACCATGAGTGAATTGTATGAAAGGGAGAGTTAACTAGAACACAATATGATTGGTGAATCGATCACAACCTCGGAATATTTTTCTCTACTGAATACACAACAATCAACTTGTTATTTGATAATTTGGTCATTACTTAGGATCGTAGTATAATATAATCATATTCTTGGATTTTGATTTTGTCTTGATTGAATAACAATTTTAGTAATTTTGTGAGTAGTTGATACAAGTCTCTGTGAGTTCGACACTCGATTTATCATCTTATTACTTGTACGACCACGTATACTTTTGCAGGAGCAACAAGTTTTTGGTGTCGTCGCCGGGGACTTGAAAAATTAACTACTTTCTAGTTTTTGCTTTAATTGTTTATTTCGTCTAGTCTAACGTTACTTGATTGTTGCTCTAATCTCAGGAACTTCAATTGAATGCGTAGGTTCAGAAGCCAGGACAGATTCAACGACTTTGACCCCAAACCTGAGAGAACATTTCATAGGAGGTTGAGGGAAGCAAGGGATACAAATACTATTCAGGCACTCGTTCAATTTCCTGTGAATATGGTAGAGGAGCAACATATGGATGTTCAGGAGGTGGCGATGCCCAGTATTGCTAATGTTACTTCCAGCATCGTGAAGCTTAGAATCACTGGGCACTTTGAGCTGAAACAGAGCATGATCCAGCTACTTCATACAAATAGGCAGTTTATGGGTCTTCCACACGAGGATCCACAACAGAATATTTTTAACTTCTTGGAGATTAGTGATACTTATATCACTAACGGGGTCACTCCAGACTATGTGAGGCTTACACTTTTTCCATTCTCTCTGTTGGGCGAAGGAAAGTAATGGCTGAAGGCAGAACCAGCTAATTCTATTACATCATGGAATGATTTGGCAAGAAAATTTCTGGCAAGGTTCTTCCCTTCAGGAAAAACTGCAAAGATTAGAAGTGAGATAGTTACCTTCAAACAGAAAGCAGGAGAGTCTTTATACTCAGCTTGGGAAAGGTTAAAGGGGTTACTCAAAGACTGTCCTCATCACAACCAGACGAATGAAGTGTTAGCTCACACTTTCATAGAAGGGATCCATCATGAAACAAAAAATGTGGTAGATGTTGCAGCTGGGGGACAAGTGTTGGAGAAAATCTTTGATGAGATATATGCATTATTGAACAAATTCTCCAAAAGAAATCCTGATTGGCAAGGAGAGATGGGCAGACACACAGTGCAAAAGTGTGCTGGGGTTCTTGAGTTAGATGTCGTCTCGGCATTATCAGCGTAGATTTCCACATTGACCAACCATGTCAATCAGATGACCTTGGTTATTAATAAGAAACAAGCCCAGCTAGTGCAACAGGTTTAGGTATTTTGTGAAGTATGTGGAGAGGGTCACTCGAGTGACTTATGCCCAGCTAATCCAGAGTCTGTCTTCTTTGTGGGTAATGCAAATAGGGGTCAAGCGAATCAATATGGGAACACTTATAATCCCAATTAGAGGAACCACCCAAAATTCTCTTGGGGTGGAAATTAAAGCACTCGGAATCAATATCGTCCTCGAGCCCCTCAACAACAATACAGGCCACCTCAAGCTGAACAACAAGTTCGCCTTGAGGAAATGATGAAGAAGTTGATGGCTGTTCAGCAAGCCCTCAAACAGAAATTAATGGCGGATAAGCATGCCTTCACTCAGAAAATGATGGTTGACCAGCAAGACTAAGCCGTAGTAATGAGAAATTTGGAACACCAAGTGGGACAACTTGATAGCGCCCAAAATACTAGACTAGTGGGAGCTCTTCCAAGCAACACTGAGGCTAATCCTAAGGCATCCATTAATGTCGTATCATTGAGGAATGGGAGACAACTAGAAGAAGTCCAATCGAAAAAGATATAGTAGGTAACTTTTAATGAGAAACCAACCACTATAGATTCGACATCAGACAAATCAAAGGAATCAGAGAAGTCAGCTGAAGGGGTGGTGGCTGAGCAACCCCCGCCATTGGTTGCAAGGCCACCCCCTCCGTTCCCTCAAAGATTGCAGAAAGTAAAGGATAATGCCGCGTACAAAAAGTTCCTTGATATTTTGAAGAAAGTACAAATCAATATTCCATTGTTAGACATTTTGCAGGAAGTGCCCAAATATGCTAAATACATCAAGGACATAGTGGCCAATAAAAGGAGACTGACTGAATTTGAGACTGTAACACTCAGTGAGGAATGTAGCTCAAGAATTCAAAGCAAGATACCTCATAAATTAAAGGATCCGGGTAGTTTCATTATCCAAATCTCGATTGGTAAGCATGCAGTCAGGCGAGCCTTGTGCGATCTTGGAGCGAGCATTAATTTGTATTCAGATAGTTGGGGTTGGATGAGCCACGCCCAACAACGGTAATCTTACAGTTGGTTGATCGCTCTCTTGCTCATCCAAAAGGATTGATTGAAGATGTGCTATTTCAAGTGGTCTCTTTCATATTCCCTGCTTATTTCATTATCCTGGATTACGAGCCCGTTCAGAAAGTCCCATTTACTTTGGGGCATCCCTTCTTAGCCATATGCCAAGATATTACTGATGTTTGTGAAGGGAAGATGACGATGAGAGTAGGTGATCTAGTGGAGGTATTTAATGTATATAAAGCACTCAAATTACCAGCCCACTATGAAGAGCTATCCATGACTTCTGTGGTGGACAGCGATGTTGCATCATTGATTCCTTATATGAGCCTTGTTGACGCTCTTGAACGAGCTTTTATTGGGGATGAAGAAGATAGTGAAGATGAAATGAGGGGAGAAATTGAGAAAGTACTTGATATGTCCTGTAGTTATATTTATGGGTTAGGAAAATTTGAGGAGCTGAACAAGCCTGTTACTCTGACCCCTCCTAAGCCATCTTTTTGAAGAAGCTCCAAAGCTAGAACTTAAGCATCTTCCAGCACATATGCGCTATGCTTATTTGGGGAACTCTGAGACATTGCATGTGATTATTTGATCTAGCCTGACTAACACCCAAGAAGAGAAATTTCTCAAAGTACTTCGCGAGCACAAAAAGGCGATTGGGTGGACAATTGCAGATATTAAGGGAATCAGTCCATCGTTTTGCATGCATAAAATCTTCTTGGAATATGGACACCGCCCTAGTGTTGAGAAGCAAAGGAGGTTAAATCCCATTATGAAAGAAGTCGTGAAGAAGGAAGTAATAAAATTTCTTGATGCAGCTATCATCTTTCCTATTTCTGACAATAACTGGATAAGCCCGGTTCAATGTGTGACCAAAAAGGGGGGGATGACTGTGATTGAGAATGAAAAAAATGAGTTAACTCCTACTCGCACTGTAATGGGATTGAGATTTTACATTGACTATCGAAGGCTCAACAAGGCAATCCGCAAGGACCACTTCCTACTTCCCTTCATTGGCCAAATGTTGGACAGATTAGCTGGACATAAATATTATTGCTTTCTTGATGGTTACTCGGGATACAATCATATTGTCATATGCCCAGAAGATCAGGAGAAGAGCACATTTACTTGTCCTTATGGAACTTTCACTTTTAAGTGAATGACGTTTGGTCTTTGTAATGCACCAGCCACTTTCCAGAGATGCATGATGGCTATTTTTACTGATATGGTGGGAAAATTCGTGGAAGTGTTTATGGATGATTTCTCAGTCTTTGGGTCATCTTATGATGATTGTTTGAAAATTTTGAGCATGGTGTTAGCCTGTTGTGAAGAAACAAATCTGGTCTTGAATTGGGAGAAGTGTCACTTTTATGGTGCAGGAAGGCATCGTTTTGGGTCGCAGAGTGTCTAGGAGTGGCATTGAAGTTTATAAAACAAATGTGGAGGCGGTTGAAAAATTACCTCAACCGATTTCTGTGAAGGGTTTCTGGAGTTTCTTGGGACACGCGGGATTCTATAGGCGCTTTATTAAAGATTTTTCTAAAATTGCTACTCCTTTGTGCATGTTGCTCGAAAAAGATGTAAAATTCAATTTTGATGAAGCCTGCCTGAAGGCATTTGAAGAACTCAAAAAGAGATTGGTAGCTTCCCCCATAATTGTTGCACCAGATTGGTCCCTACCATTTAAAAATACACACGAGAACGTTAGGAAGCAGAGAGATCTCAGTTTTCTTCATCTTTTTCTAGTATTTTCAATTATTCAACACTTATGAATTTTTTTGATTACATCATGAGTGGATAAAAAAACCCATTGTTCTGGGGTTTTGATTTAGCCATGAATGTTGTTATTTAACGTTACCTTAACCGTGATTATAATTCACCAATATATGGTTGTTTCTTCAATTCTGTGATTAATTACTTAATTGTCTGGCCAGCCGTTAGGTTCTATTTACTATCTATGCTATGCTTGGGAAAGCCGTGTATAGATTAGAGAAGAATTGAAGAGAGCGTGATCTTAACTCTTAGGGGGGGATTTGTGGTTAGGATAGGAATATACCTAGTCACTGTGCTTAATTACATATCGTAATCTTAATGCGTTCTTAATAGATTAATTTCATAGGAATACAGGCGTTAATCTATTTCGAATATAGTAGTAATTCGGGAGAAGGCTAGGAGAGAAATTATCGATTAAATAGCAACCATGAGTGAATTATATGAAAGAGAGAGTTAACTAGAACACAATATGATTGGTGAATCGATCACAACCTTGGAATATTTGTCTATACTGAATACACAACAATCAACTCGTTATTTGATAATTTAGTCATTACTTAGGATCATAGTATAATGTAATCATATTCTTGGATTTTGATTTTGGATTGATTGAATAACAATTTTAGTAATTTAGTAAGTAGTTGATACAAGTCTGTGTGGGTTCGACACTCGACTTATCATTTTATTACTTATACGACCACGTATACTTGCGTGTGCGTTTGGGAGAAACATGTAGTCAAAGCTATCTTGAGCTTCTGAAAGATCGCCTCGCAATCATCGGACCATTGGAATGGAGCACTCTTCTTAGTCAATCTAGTCAAAGGTGTTGTAATAAAGGAGAAGCCCTCCACAAACCGAAGATAATAACATGTTAACGCCAAGAAACTCCTGATCCCGGTCGCTATGGTAAGATGAGGCCAACTCTCGATTTCCTCGATCTTCATGGGATTCACCTTAATACGCTCACTTGACACAACATGCCCCAAGAATGCCATGGAATCCAACCAGAACTCACACTTGGAGAAGTTAGCATAAAGCTTCTGTTCCCGCAAGGTCTGAAGCACAACTCTCCAATGCTGCTCGTGCTCCTCCATACTACGCGAGTAGATCAATATTTCATTAGTGAAGACAATGATAAACGAGTTAATATATGACCTGAACACCCGGTTCATCAAATCCATAAACGTCATCGGGGCATTGGTCAAGCTGAAAGACATCACCAGATACTTATAGTGGCCATATCTAGTCTGGAAAGCTGTCTTCGGAATATCTGAAGCACGAATCTTTAGCTGAAGATACCTAGATCTCAAATCGATCTTAGAGAACACCATGGCACCCTGGTACTGGTCAAACAAATCATCAATACATGTCAATGGGTACTTGTTCTTAATGGTAACCTCGTTCAACTGGCGATAATCAATGCACATCTGCATACTCCTATCCTTCTTTTCCACAAATAACGATGGTGCACCCCAAGGTGACATGCTCATCCTAATGAACCCCTTTGCTAGCAAGTCCTCAAGCTTCTCCTTCAACTCTTTCAACTCTTTCGGAGCCATGCGGTATGGTGGAATAGAGATAGGCAAGGTACCTAATGCCAAATTGATGCTGAAATCGATATCACAATCTGGTGGCATGACTGGTAAATCAGAAGGAAACACATCGGTGAACATCGTCACTACGGACACTGAATCAATCATAGGAGTCTCTGCAACAGTATCCCGAACATAAGCCAGATAAGCCAAACAACCCTTCTGACCATATGTCAAGCCTTCAAAACAAAACTCATCCGGGTGTGCTGATACATGAACCCCTCCACTCCAATCTAGGAAACTCTGGCATCGCCAATGTAATGGTCTTGGCATGGCAATCAAGGATGGCATGATACAGAGACAACCAGTCCATGCCTAGAATGACCTCAAATTCGGTCAAATCGAGCAACAGAAGATCCGCTCTGGTCTTATAAACACAGAAAGTCATAATACAGGATTGGTAGACCCAATCCACAATAATATAATCGCCCACGGGCATGGACAAATAAACAGGAACACCCAAAAAATGAGCAAACAGAGGTGAAACATATGAATACGTAGATCTTGGATCAACTATTACCGAAGCATCCCTACTACAGATAGAAATAATACATGTGATCATGGTATCTGAGGCCACTGCATCTGGTCTGGCTGGAAAGGTATAGAACCTAGTTGGAGCACCCCCTGACTAGCCTCTACCTCTAGTACAACCCTTAGCTACCTGCCCTCCGCCTTTGGTAGGATCGAATGACTGATGCAGTAGCTGGTGTAGTAATCATGGGCTGGTAGCCCTGCTGCACTGCCTTTCCCCCAAACCTAGGGAAAGATCACCTCATGTGACCCAGCTCCCTGCACTCATAGAAACCTCTCGGTGCGGAATATGACTGACCCTGAGTTTGGATCTGGGGACCTAAATACTCGCTGGGAGGGCCCTGGATAGCCGGTAGATAGTAGGAACTCTCTAGAATGGCACTCATATAGGGCTGCACTGGTGCACCCTTGGTGGTGGTGTTGCATAAGTGGGTCTACAGGAATGTCCACTCATGAACTGACCTCTGCCCCAAGACGGGGCGTCGCTGAAACATCCAGAATGTTGAGAACTCTTCTCTCTCTCCGTATACAATGGGCCCTAGGTACGGATACCCTCAATCAGCCGAGCTATCTCCATAACCTGTTTGTAGGGAGTCCCTATCTCCACCTCTCGAGCCATAGTAACCTAAATACCATAATGCAAGTCCGGTATAAACCTTCGCACTCTCTCTGCATCGGTGGGGAGTATCACAAGTGTATGGCGGGACAACTCAAAGAACCTCGCCTCATAATCGATCACAGATATCTGAACCTGTTGTAGCCGCTCGAACTGGCCCCGTAGCTCTTTCTTTTGGGAGGGTGGAATATATCTCTCTAGAAAGAGACATATGAACTGATCCCAAGTTAAGGGAGGTGAACCCGCAGGCCTGCTAAGAAGATAGGACTGCCACCACCTACGACCCTGCCCTCCAACTGAAATATGGTGACTTCTACCTTGCTGGACTCCAATACCCTCATGTTGTGCGGTCTGCTCCATCTATCGATGGTAGTCTATAATTAAATATTTTAGTCTCTTATTGCACTCTAATTCACTGCACTTTATTTGTGTTTGAGCTTTAATTGTTAGTGTTTTGCACTTATTATGTGTTTTATGCCTTGTATGAGTGATTCCAAGCTATATAGATGTTATGGAATGAATTAGAGCTATTTGGAGCTTTGAAGTCTGAGTAAAAGCCCAAGGGATTAAGCCGGGATCGTATTCGGAGGTCGAGGACCAAGTCTGGACGTAATGCACAAAAAATCTGTACTCTGAGAAATCCTCACTGCCACGGTGCGTGGGGCGCCACGGCTGTACAAATATTTGCTGCCTGTCAGAACTAGCTCTTTGAATTTCCCCACTAATGCCCCACATGGCGCGTCTCTCTATGGGGCTAGTGCGCCTGTGCAATTTTTACAGAGTAAATGTCCTATTTCGTTTAGGAAAAGGTGATTTCGTCTGGGCCCTGACCCTACTTGGTATAAATACATTGAAAAATATTATTTTTGGGACTTTTGACACATATTCGACCTAAGGAGGCGAAGGGGGAGTTGGAAGAACACGAGAACAAGGATTTGAGCATTCCTTCCTCACTCAAGACACGAGTTTGGATTGAATTTATGTTTTCCTATGCTTTAATTTTATTTGTGATGAATTTCTCCATATCCATAGAGTACTTCTCTTTAGGTTTGATGGATTTGGTGTATTGATGATTGTTTGTGGATTATCACTCTAGTTTTATGTGTTGAAGCATTTTTTGATGAATTAACAGTTGCATCTATATTCACTTGTTCAGGTAATCGAGAGAGGTATAACTTCTTATATCCTTGCATTATATTGTTGGTTGAGTTCATTAATTCTTCTTAGTAATCGAAGGAGGCTAGTTGAATCATTAATTAAACCTAGTTAGGAGAATAATCGACAGAGGTTTTCCTAAAGACCAATCCACTACGCATTCTTGCATATCTTCACGTGCTTAAATTGGTTCATCTTGTGAGGTTAAGACTTAATCGAGAGAGGAGTTTTTGCGGAACATTTGAACTAACAATTGAGTGAATTCGAGAGGCTCACTTGAATATTAGAAGTGAATTATCAAGAGTTAGATATCAAACAATTATCTTGCACCTATCCTATCAACCCCTCTTTCCTCCCACTGATAACTTCCTTACTTATCTTTGTTTTGATTGTCATTAGTCAATATCTCTAGACTCTTAGTGAATTTTAGTTATAAATCATAGAAATCTCAATTGTTGATCATCTTGAATAGCAATCAAGCTAGAACCTATAAGAATACTGTTTAAATCCAATCCATGTGGATACGATATTATACTATACTATATTTGATTAGCGAGCATAAATTAAGTGTGTGTTTCGAGCTCGTCAAATTTTGGCCCTCTTTTGATTACTAAGAAGAATTAATGAACTCAACCAACAATATAATGCAAAGATATCACAAGTTATGCCTCTCTCGTTTACATGAACTAGTGAATATAGATGCAATAATTAAATCATCCAAAATAATTCAATACATAAAACTAGAGTTATAATCCACAAATAATGAGCAATACACCAAATCCATCAAACCCTAAAGAGAACTACTCTATAGATATGGACAAATTCATCACAAATAAAGTTAAAGTATAGGAAAAAATAAATTCAATCCAAACTCGGGTTTTGAGTGAGGCAGGAATGATGAAATCCTTGTGCGTGTATTCTTCCAACTCCTCATTAGCCTCCCTTAGGTCGAATATGTGTCAAAAGTCCAGAAAATAATGTTTTTCCATGTATTTATACCAAGTAGGATCGGTCCCAGACGAAATCAACTTTTTCTAGCCGAAATAGGATATATACTCTATAAAAATACACATGCGCGCCGCATGGGGAGACGCGACATGCGGGGAATTAGTGGAAAAATACAAAGAGCTAAGTCTGACAGGCATCAGAGATTTGTACAGCCACGCGCCCAGACATAAGCATGATATGTAGCTACGCATGTACTCTCGTTACTTCGTGCATACGTAGCACCCACAATTAGTAACAAATAGTAATTTAAAATACATATGGGGTAATTCCCTCTTACAAGGTTAGGCAAGAGACTTACCTTCTCTCAAGTTCACTTACCGGTCCACCAATCACTCTACATCCTCAAGTCGGTGCTGAAAAATTCGAAACTAGCCAAATATTGCATAAATTAATCAATATAAACTCAAAAGTTCATAACTTAGCTATTAGAGGAAGATTCCTAAAAATTCATTCCGGGCCCACGTGCCCGGATTCCAGAAATTTTTGAAAAGAAATATTATCCATAACCTCACGAACCCAAATATATAATTTCGTCTCAATTTCATATTTATTTTTGTGGTCTAATCCCATTTTTATCAAAACCTAGATTTTCCAACATTCTCCTAAAATTTTCACAATTTCTATGTTAAAATATACCCATAATGCATGATTTAAACTCATAATGTATAAAAATTATTTACCTCAAAGTGCTAGGTGAAAGTCACTCATCAAAGAAGTCTAAATTTGACCAACAGATGCCAGCCACCTTCAGCTCTTCTCCAAAGTATAAATTAAGTTTCGTCGACCCAATGAATCCTACATGGGGGCCCCAGGGCCTCAACCAAATATACTAATAGATTCGTAAACATAAAACATACTCGCTAAACCTTCGGAATGCATAAAACAACATCAAAATTAAGTATTGCACCCCAAAACCAAATTGAATCAATTCATGGACTTCAAGTTTATCAACTTACTCTAAACGCGTTGAATCATACTTAAACTATTCGTAATGACACCAAATTTTATATGCAAGTCATAGATCACCATATAAAACTATTTCTAGGCTCAGAATCCTAAACGGACCTCGATAATACCGAAGTATACTCCAATCCAATCTTAAAGAACTTGAAGAACCTTCAATGCGCCAACTTTCAATATTAAGCGTTGAAACACTCCCGGGTTATCTGAAATTCGATCCAAAAATACGCCCAAGTCCAAAATCATCAGATGAACCTATTGGGATCATCAAATCCTGATTCCGAGGTCGTTTACTCAAAACGTTGATTCAGGTCAAACTTAACCATTATAAGCCATCATTAAGGAATTATTTCTTATTTCATCCCGAACCCTTCCAAACCCAAACCAACCATCCCCGCAGGTCATAAAACAGTAAAAATACATACGAAAAGTCTTAATTAGAGTAAGAAGGATCTATAAAGTAAAACGACCGATCGGGTCGTTCCAGTCTTGGAGAGGAAGTTAGTACTTATTCTTGGATTGATACTTCACCTAGTAGGAAGTCTCTTTTATACTATTTTTTAAATAATATTGTGGCATCAACAGGCTTAGCAATCATTAGGTAGCCTGACATTCTTATGTCATGGTGATTCCCCTAATATTACATGAGATCAATGTCGAAAATGCACGAAAGAGTATCGAATATTATTATTTTCTTGAGGGAGATCATTATTTAATTTTATAATGTAAATAAAACTCCTCAAAAATCTCATCTCATTAAAGGTCCAATGCTTATAAAATTAATAGTCTTTATTCATACACGATGCACGTGCATAAAAAAAATGCACATATGCATGTACGTGCATTAATAAACGCATATATGTTGTACATGCATAAAAAAATGCACATGCATTGCACATACATTTCATATTAGTTAATATAAAATCAAAGAAGATAAAATAACGAAATGCTTATACCTTAAAAACTAACTTAGAGAATTTTTATAACGATAAAGATAATTCATTTGCTACATGAAATTAAATAAATCTAATGCTTTTCTAAAAGATAGGATCTCCTACTGAAAGGAAGAGACCTATCAAAGAAGCATACCTAAGCATGCAAAGACTAGAGTCCTCCGTTGACCGAAAAATTGTAACTCAAGTAGATTTAATTCCTTTATGCGAAGTACTAAATTTATTTAACTTCATGTGGCGATTGAATTATCTTTATCTTTATAAAAATTCTCTATAGTGTATTTTCCTCTTAATTTCAAGATTAAGTAATCTTCTTTTATAAGTTCATTTATGTTGGCATAACATTTGTCATCCCCGATAGTCTGCAATATTTAATGTTCTCTTAGCCTTGTGATTTGATAGAGGCATCCTACTTCGACGAGATCATACTAGTAGGTGCATCTTGAGAGACGTGCATAGCTTTGCTCATGTCACTAGTCATGAATTTGATAATTTTGTTGCTCCTTTGTGCTCTCAAAATTTATGTTTTTTGCTGCTCTAACTCTAGGAATATAATTCTCAATGTACAAACTATTATCTGAGAGAGAAAAGAAAGATGGTGAAGCATTAAGGAAGAAATCTTAAAGCAACATTGCCTTTGGAAGAGATTTCTTCCTGAAAATGGCAATGGAAGTAACACTACTAAATATTATCCATAACCTCACGAACCCAAATATATAATTTCTACTCAATTTTATATTTATTTTTGTGTTCTAATCCCATTTTTATCAAAACCTAAATTTTCCAACATTCTCCAAAAGTTTTCACAATTTCTATGTTAAAATATACCCATAATGCATGATTTAAACTCATAATGTATAAAATTTATTTACCTCAAAGTGCTAGGTGAAAGTCACTCATCAAAGAAGTCTAAATTTGACCAACAGATGCCAGCCACCTTCAGCTCTTCTCCAAAGTATAAATTAAGTTTCGTCGACCCAATGAATCCTACACGGGGCCCAGGGCCTCAACCAAATATACTAATAGATTCGTAAACATAAAACATACTCGCTAAACCTTCGGAATGCATAAAACAACATCAAAATTAAGTATTGCACCCCAAAACCAAATTGAATCAATTCATGGACTTCAAGTTTATCAACTTACTCTAAACGCGTTGAATCATACTTAAACTATTCGTAATGACACCAAATTTTATATGCAAGTCATAGATCACCATATAAAACTATTTCTAGGCTCAGAATCCTAAACGGACCTCGATAATACCGAAGTATACTCCAATCCAATCTTAAAGAACTTGAAGAACCTTCAATGCGCCAACTTTCAATATTAAGCATTGTAACACTCCCGGGTTATCTGAAACCCGATCCAAAAATACGCCCCAAGTCCAAAATCATCATATGAACCTATTGGGACCATCAAATCCTGGTTCCGAGGTTGTTTACTCAAAACGTTGATTCAGGTCAAACTTAACCATTATAAGCCATCATTAAGGAATTATTTCTTATTTCATCCCGAACCCTTCCAAACCCAAACCAACCATCCCCGCAGGTCATAAAACAGTAAAAATACATACGAAAAGTCTTAATTAGAGTAAGAAGGATCTATAAAGTAAAACGACCGATCGGGTCGTTCCAGTCTTGGAGAGGAAGTTAGTACTTATTCTTGGATTGATACTTCACCTAGTAGGAAGTCTCTTTTATACTATTTTTTAAATAATATTGTGGCATCAACAGGCTTAGCAATCATTAGGTAGCCTGACATTCTTATGTCATGGTGATTCCCCTAATATTACATGAGATCAATGTCGAAAATGCACGAAAGAGTATCGAATATTATTATTTTCTTGAGGGAGATCATTATTTAATTTTATAATGTAAATAAAACTCCTCAAAAATCTCATCTCATTAAAGGTCCAATGCTTATAAAAATAATAGTCTTTATTCATACACGATGCACGTGCATAAAAAAAATGCACATATGCATGTACGTGCATTAATAAACGCATATATGTTGTACATGCATAAAAAAATGCACATGCATTGCACATACATTTCATATTAGTTAATATAAAATCAAAGAAGATAAAATAACGAAATGCTTATACCTTAAAAACTAACTTAGAGAATTTTTATAACGATAAAGATAATTCATTTGCTACATGAAATTAAATAAATCTAATGCTTTTCTAAAAGATAGAATCTCCTACTGAAAGGAAGAGACCTATCAAAGAAGCATACCTAAGCATGCAAAGACTAGAGTCCTCCGTCGATCGAAAAATTGTAACTCAAGTAGATTTAATTCCTTTATGCGAAGTACTAAATTTATTTAACTTCATGTGGCGATTGAATTATCTTTATCTTTATAAAAATTCTCTATAGTGTATTTTCCTCTTAATTTCAAGATTAAGTAATCTTCTTTTATAAGTTCATTTATGTTGGCATAACATTTGTCATCCCCGATAGTCTGCAATATTTAATGTTCTCTTAGCCTTGTGATTTGATAGAGGCATTCTACTTCGACGAGATCATACTAGTAGGTGCATCTTGAGAGACGTGCATAGCTTTGCTCATGTCACTAGTCATGAATTTGATAATTTTGCTGCTCCTTTGTGCTCTCAAAATTTATGTTTTTTGCTGCTCTAACTCTAAGAATATAATTCTCAATGTACAAACTATTATCTGAGAGAGAAAAGAAAGATGGTGAAGCATTAAGGAAGAAATCTTAAAGCAACATTGCCTTTGGAAGAGATTTCTTCCTGAAATGGCAATGGCAGTAACACTACTAAATATTTCTCAAGAATAATTTGATGTCCTGTGAAAATAACTAATAAAATTGTCAAATTAAGATTTACTAATATAAATTAACTTCTCAAAAACCTTATCTTATTGAAGATGTAACGTTAATATAGATACTAGTCTTGTGCACATATATTGCACGTGCATAAAAATGCACGTACATTATATGTGTATTTCACTTTTAGGAATAAACTTGGATTAGCAAAGCTAGATAAGAAGGTGATTTACTTAACTTTTGAAGGTGTCATTTTGACGGCTATCAAGACACCTTATACACACATAAGTAGACAGTTTTACAAAGATTATGAAACTTTTGGCACCATAGATTTATTCGTGTTCCAGGATCACCCATGCTATTGTCCCAACAAGATAACATAATCACTGCACAAGGGGGAGATTAAGAGAACACCAAAACTGGAATTACGCTATAAAACTACACGTTAAAGCAACGCCACAGTTGAAAAATTGGTAATGTCATTACATATTTAGTTTGGCTGAAATTTAGAGAATAATACACCATAGAGAATTTTTATAAGGAAGTGAAGATGATTTTATCTGTACATAAAGATAAATAAACCTGACTCTTCGCAAAAGGAATTAAATTATAAAGATAAAAGCTACATTCCTACAATTCTAAACATAAATATAAAAAGATACAAAGATATATTCGTAAAGTTTTTAACATAAAAAAAATACTTTTGAAAGAAGATGTCATTGCTGGTAATAGTGTCACATTTATCTCTGACATGTCGAAACTGGCTAATGAAGATAAAATAATTTCGGAAGCCTGTGATACAGAGAGTTAATCACATTTTACCTCATTTGTTGCTAGCAACTTAATGACAATATATGGGGGGTTAACCATTAATTATGCCTTGAATGTCACAGGTGGCACTATTGGCATTGAATGCTTCATGGTTAGATTCTCTAAAGGAATTCATGTAAGAGCAATGAAGGCCTTTACAAATAACTTTTGCGCTTACACAAATGTATGGCTCATCCTCTTTGCATTCATCTAGCTCTTGGCCATTCCATCTGTATAGGCCGCTCATGGAATGATGTAGTTTGGAGTTGGAAGCCAGTATTTGTTCTTGATTCGATACTTCACCTAGTTGGTAGTTTCCTTATGTACTGGTTTACAAATAATGTTGTGACATCAATAGGTCTAGCAATGATTGGATGTAGCGTGTCATTCCTATGTCATAGTGATTTCCCTAATATTGCACGAGACCAATATTGAAAATGCACCAACGTGTATCTCATTTGCTTTCAGCTCTATGATGCTGCACCATGACAAAACGTGTAAAGATGGCGATGTCTCACAATTTTCTATATGGATGGTGCTGGTCATTTGCATTTATAATTCCAATTCTTGTACTATATTTATTTCTTAATGAGACCCCATGATTTCTCATTAAGAAAGGGTTAATTGAGGAGGCAAAAGTATCCCTCATGATATTAAGGAAAAGTAAATCAGAAGCAAATTCACATAGATGTTGGCAGGCTTAATAGAAAATAAAGGCAGGGAAAAGAAAAAAGCTATTACACTCGCCACTTTTAGTGGCTAACATAGTGTGCAAGTTTTCAAGCTAGTGTTGGGCTTAGACTCAATATTTTTCTTTGGACCTTTATTTCTTCAATCAGTTGGATGCACATATAACGTGTCATTTGTCGCTCCACCCATTGCTGGAGTTATTCAAACTGGAATTACTGGACTTACTTATTTGAGTTATAGCTTCTTCGATCGACAAAGGACTCTAGTCTCAGCATGCTCAAGCATGCTTCTGGCACATGTTTCTGGCACATGTTTCTTTGTTGGTTCTCATCCTTTCAGTAGAAGATTTTGTCTTTTAGCTGAGCCGACAGAGTGTGTATGTTGGCATAGCATTTGTCATCCCCCTCATAGTTTGCTATTATTGTTCTCTGGGCCTTGTGATTGGACTGAGTCATCCTTACCCGATGAGATCATAATACTAGGTACATATTAGGAGACGAGCATATCTTGGTTTATGTCACCAGTCATGAATCCGTTAATTTTGCTTCCTTTGTTCTCTCAAAGCTTGGATATTCGTGCTTTTTGCTATTCTGACTCTAGAAATATGATTTTCAATCTACAAACAGTTACTCAAGATAGAAAATAAATATGGCGAAGTAGTTGAGGAAGAAATATGAAAGCAGCATCGAATTTGGAAGAGATTTCTTCCTAAAAATGGCAATGTTGAAACTGTGTAGCTGATGACAATAACTCTACTAAATATTTCCTAAGAATATTATCGTGTCAGGTGAAAATAAATATTAAAATTGTCAAATTTTGATTTAATAATATAAATAAACTCCTCAAAAACCTGATCTTATTGAAGGTTTAAAGCTTATGTAAATACTAGACTTTCTGCACGTACATAGCACATGCATAAAAAATGCACATATATTGCATGAAGTATTTTACCTTTAGGAATAATGTTGGACAAAGAAGCTACTGGTAGTATAAGAGCAGAAGCTGATTTACTTACTTTCTATAAGTGTCGTTTTGACGGCTATTAAGACATTTCATACACATAAAAGGCAGACAGTTCTACAACGATTGTGAAATTTTTGGCACCATAGATTTTCAATGTGATGATGTGATAACCTTGTTCTAGAATTACTTAATCGGATAACGCATGCTATTGCACCGGCAACATATACAATCACGACACAAGGGAGAGAATTTAAAAATGCTACAACTGAGATCGTACAACAAAACAACACATTTGGAGAAAATGAATAATGTCGCTACATATTTAGTTTGGTCGTGAGGTGAATTCTCTAGGACAGTGGTCAATATATTGACTGATCGTACATGAAGGAGAGAAAATATTACTACATATTTATGTTTCATAATGCATAAATTTTAGATGTTGCCCTAATTGCTGAAAATGGTTTCTTTTAATACATTCTCTATTTCAGTCAGTTTGAAATCAATATTAAGTACCTAAAAAGTTTAAGTTTAGATATAAAAATCTTTCACATATTTAATTTTGAAACCACATACAACATTAACTCTATAAAAATTAAGGATATGAAAGCATCAATAATGTTATACTACTTCTGGTGATATACTTTTTTCGAAATTTAAATGAAATTATAAGTTAATGATTTTGAAAAATTAACTTCCATTCACTAATAATAAAAAAATACTAATAGATCATCAAGAGATAATTGTAGGTACATAAAATGTGAAAATAGTAACTTCAAAGATAAATTAAAATCAATGTAAAAAAAATTTGCACTGTCGATATACTCTTTGATAGACAAAATCCCATAAAACTACCATTTAACAAATGAATTCACTAAGGATTCTTCCGTTGTATCGCTGATGTTAATTTTTACGATGAAATTTATTGGAATGGTCCAATTCTTTGGATTACTCCAAGGGAAAACTTGAATTCTTTATGCTACAATATTGATCTTGAGAGCTTAGCGGTGGTGCAAAGGCCACCTATGTAATTATGAATCATTAATCATTAGCTATTTCGAGCAATCTTGTGACCATTTGCACCTTATACAAATGTCTAGTCTACAAATCCTGTTTAATGTATATAAAATGAAAAGAGACTATTCTGAATGGTTTGTTAAATACAAGGTTGATCTTCAACCTGTTGCTACTGCTTTTCCTGAGATACCAAAACATATCTTGACCCTTTTGAAATTGATTATTATAACTTTGTGATATTATTTCGTGGTTGCGGTATAAGAGAAAAGGATGCATTTTTGGTATTGGCAATTCCTGGCAATTGTAAGGCAGTAGGTACAATCTTGTTTTTTAGTGCAGCTGGTGCTTTGTATTGTGTTTGAATCCATTGCTAAATTTTTGAAATATCATTTGATTCTGATTTATAAATCATCAACTTCATTTGGTTTGTATTTTAATAATTTCAAAAATGATAATAATGTTATGGGTTTTTTTTTATAAAATAGCAAACAGTATTAAAGTTGAAAATCTAGTTGAAAATTTGTATCTAAATTTTCATTAGACTCCTTCTACAACTAAAGTTTTAGACTCCTATTACAAATCAAAAAACTAAATATTATAATAAATCCAATATTAAACTCCTTCTACAACTAAACACCTATTTATTCTAAAAAAAAAAGTAGTAAGTATTTTTTTACCCTAGCCTCCTATTGTTAAAGTTACAACTTTCGAATCCTACTTCTTCTTCTTCTAAATGAAATAACTGCCTTCTATGAATATCCTGTTAGATGGGGAGGAAATCCCCAAATTCATAACTAAGGCGGGCATGTGGGCCGGTTAGGCCAGGGCCCGGTCCAGGCCCGCGAGTCCATATGGATAGTAGGCCTAAACGGGCCTAATCGTTTAAGCTCGGGACCATTTGGGTGTGGGCTCATAAGTGGGCTGGTCCTCATCAAATAGGCTGCGAGACGGGGACTGTTTGGGTCCGGGATCATCTTCTAAGTGGGCCGGTTCAGTCGGTCCTAAACGGGTCCAACGGCTATTTTTTTTTAAAAAAGAATTATTCCAAAAAATATTTTAGCCGTTAGAAAACTTTAAAAAATGGTCGTTGGCCTGCAAAAATAGCCGTTTGCTATTTCTAAAATAGCCATTTTACCCACCTCCCCAACTTTGTTTTAACCCCAATCTTTTTATATTTAAACTTTTTTCCTATTTTCAACTATAAATACCCCCTCGTTCTTTTATTTTTTCCCAAAATCATCAATCTCTCTCTAATTTTCTTCTATAATTGCTTACTTTATTGTTGCAATTTGTGAAAAATTGTGAAGTTGGTGAATTGAAATATTCAAGTCTTCAACGATATATAATTTTCAACAAGTTGTTCGTCAATTTGGTAAACTCGTTCCAACTCTTAAATTTTAATATTATAGTTTTGCTTATTTTACTTTGTATAATATAATTAAGATGGCTCATTCTTTGAAAAAAATATTTAGTAAAAGTAAGAAAAAATTCAAGATTGGTGAATCTAGTGGCCAAGTTGTTCCTCCTCCACTTTCCCCGGCTCCCCGACCCAAACCTGTTACCCGTCCTACACCTGCTATTCTTGATAGCGATAATACTTTATTACAATTTACTGATAGTCAATTTTATCATGATATTGCATCAGGTGAACAATAACTATGAATATATGAATGCTCTTTATGGTAATCCAACTATTGATGAAAATGATGAGGAAAATAATGATGAAAATATAGATTTTGATGAAACACAACCGGATGACGATACACTCACTAGTCATGTTGTTGAAGTTAACCCAACTGATAATAATCTAAATGATGCCCCGTCTGACCCTCATGTTACTGCCCCTACTTTTTCTAGACAACCTTCTAAACGGAGCGAAACATCTGTTGTTTGGTCATTTTTTATTCAACTAAGAGAAAAAAATAAGGCTAAAAACCTTGTGGCAAAGAGTTAGCTTTTAAATTTGTTGGAGGTCGAGGGGGAGAGGGACGGGAAGTTTGTCTAGACACATATTGATACACCCTAAAGATAAAATCAACTTTTTTCAAATGAAAGCTGCAACCGAGGGGACAAGTGTACCTAGTCAGGTTGACCCTAGTACAAGGTCAAATCAATTTCAACCGGGAATTAACACTGTTACCGGTGGTATTTTATATTATGATCCAAGAAAAGATCATGAAGAATTGGCAAAAATGGTTATTGTTATGTGCGTACCTTATAGTTTTCCTTCTAACCCTCACTTTGTGTATTATATTAGAAAAGTTTTTAATCCTACTTATAAAGGATGGCATCGCACAACCGTAAAGAGCGATATTTATAAATATAAATATGAATATAAACAATATTTGCGCTATTTATTTACTCATATAGATTGTTGTTGTAAGGACCCGACCGGTCGTTTTGTGTTCTAGGACCCGTGACCCTAAATGAAACTTTCCGTAGTTGCTTTTACTGATTTATGACTTGCGGGGATGGGTGGTTCGAGGTTTGGAGGAGTTTGGAGTAGTATAGGAACTCTTAGTTCCCTAAGTTGGCCTTAAAGGCCAAGTTTGACTTTAGTCAACATTTTCAGTAAACGACCCCGGAATCGAGATTCAAGGATTCCAGTAGGTTCGTATGATGATTTCGGACATGGGCGTGTGTTCGGAACGGGTTTTGGATGAACCGGGAACATTTCGGTGACAAATAGTGAAATAAGAATTTCCTTAAGTTCAAATTGAGGTTTGGAACGTGTTTTTGAGTTATCGAGGTCCAAACAGAATTTTGAGACCGGGAACAGTTCCGGTATGCCATTTATGACTTGCTTGCAAAATTTGGTGTCATTCCGAGCAGTATAGATAGGTTCGGCACATTGTTAGCCAATTCAAAGAACTTGAAGTTCTTAAGTTTGATCCAATAGGTTTTGAGGTGTAATTTTTAGATTTAGCATTGTTTCAGACGTTCCGAAGGCTCGAGTCAGTTCGTATTATGAATTGGGACTTGTTGGTATATTTGGACGGGGTCTCGGGTGGGCCCAGATGCCATTCGGGCATCGAGCGAGGCAAAACCAGCCTAAAATGACTGTTGGTGCACCAGGTCTGGTGCGACCGAACCTGCGGAAGTCCAGTCGCAGGTGCGAGACCGCTCATGCGGTCCCAGTCTCACAGGTGCGACTCCTGAAGGAGTTGCCAATTTCTGCAGGTGCAGGACCCTTTCCGCAAAAGCGGAGCCGCAGGTGCGGACATCCCATCGCAGGTGCAAAACCAGGCCCCATTCCCCTTCTCCGCAGGTGCGAGACTTTTCTCGCAGAAGCCAGACTGCAGGTGCGGTCCTCGAGCCGCAGGTGCAGAAAACCTGTAGGTAGTGCACTTCGATTTAAACTCGGGACTTAGCCATTTTTGGACACTTTCTTCATTCTTGGGCGATTTTGAGAGCATGCAATGAGAGTATTCGACCTAGCTACTGTAAGGTAAGTAATTCCTACTATAAACTTAGCTTAATACTTGAATTCCTAGGTAGATTAACACCTTAAATTAGTGAAAATCATGGGTTTAGAGAAAAACCTAGGTCTTTGACAAAAAAAGGAAATTTCCAAGAAATGTGTTACAGAATCGTACAAAAACCATATAACATTGATCCTTAGGCTATGAGTAAGTATTTCCTCCAGAAATTTCCGGAATCCGAGCATGTGGGCCCGTGGGTGTATTTTGGAATTTTGCAATTTAGGTTGAAATAATTATTTAAATAGGGAAATTTTGTACTTTTGAGTATAGATTGATTTATTTATGCAATATTTGACTAGTTTCGAGTCCTTGGGCAACAAATTTGGAGTTTCGGGCGCGTTCTTGACCCCGGAAGTAGGCTTGACACGAGGTAAGTCTCCTTTCTAACCTCGTAAGAGGGAATTGTCCCCATAAGTGAATATAAATAATTGCATGTATTTATTTGTGGGGGTCTATGCACGCACGAAGTGACGAGAGTCCGTGCGTAGCTACTATTATGCCGTGTCGGGGAGTTTAGGATTCATAAGCATGCTTTACGTGTCGTAACTATAATCGTAAATGTTAATTTAGGTTGCCTAATATCATTGAGTTATTAAGTGAACATCTAGGAGGTTACATTCCGAAATTTATATTATTGAAACCTTCTCTGTAAGTATATTCTCTACTGAATTTTCTTGATTTCCTGTTATTTATGTGTATATATACGGGAACTCGTGTCGCATGTATGATTCGCGAGCGGGGTAGCCCTACTATTATGTCAACTGCGTTGCATGTTCGATTCGTGAGCGGTGTAATAGATGCATCTATGGTTCGAGTCGTTCGACCCTTCGGCAGTGCACATTTATTTTGCGCGTTGCGTCAGCCGTACGTTCACGGCAAGTTGTATTTGTTAGATGTTGGGTGTTCTGTGATTATGTATCTGTTAAATACCATGAGAAATGAAAACTAGGTAAATTGTATGCTAGAAAACTTGACACGTACATGTAATTGTAAAGGATATTTGATGTTCATGTCTTCATTATTATTCATAAATTGCCATTCCTGCTTAGCTTTACACTTAAAACATATTATTCTGACCCTAGTAAGTTTCACGTCGACCTCTCGTCACTACTTCTTCGAGATTAGGCGGGATACTTACTGGGTACATATTGTTTATGTACTCATGTTACACTTTGTACTTAATTGTACAGGTTCTGAGGCGGGTGCATCTGGGTATCAGCCCGGAGTTCGTCCTTGATACATTTACCTGGTCTAGACTCCACGTTGAGCTGCTTCTCTTGGCGACTCCCAGCAGCACTTTGGAGCTATCTTTTCTGTTTTTTTTTTGCCATTTCTGTCTATACTTACTCAAACAATAGGACAGACTTCTTATACTTTTGGTATTATTCTATTAGTTGCCTGTTGACTTGTGACACTAGTTCCTGGCACACACGCTAGTAGACTTTATTTTGGAATGTAAATCGTAAATTTACAATTTTCATGATTTTCTATTTTGGTATAAAATGCTCTAAGTTATCTGTTTCTACCTAATGTCCCAAAGACTAAGTTAAGCAAGTGTGGAAAATGTTTTGTTTTCGGTAAACTACGTGGAACTTACTAGTGGGAAATGGTGGGCTTGCCTGACTGAGGTGTTGGGCGCCATCGCGACCTGGATTGGGATTTGGGTCGTGACAACATGGTATCAGAGCTCTAGGTTCACGTAGGTCTCACGAGTTACAGGCAATCCCAATAGAGTCTTGCGATCGGTACGGAGACGACTGTATTTATCTTCGGGAGGCTATAGGGTGTTAGGAAATTTCTCTTTATTCATCGTCTATCGTGCAATTGATGGTATACTAAATATCACTCTTCTATTCTCTCATAGATGGTGAGGACGCGTGCAGCCGACGTTCCGGACCCAGGAGGGACCGCTACCCCCATCATCCGAGGCTGTGGCAAAGGTCGGGGGAGGGCATCGGCCCGAGGTAGGGGACGAGGATGTAACGGGACTGTACCAGTTATACCCCAAGCGAATCTAGTAGAGGATCCCATCACTGAGGAGCAGGGCGAGGTGCCCGCAGCAGATCCTTCCCCGTTGGACTTTATGATAGCTCTAGGATTTCAGGAGGTCATGGGCCGTATGATGAGGTTCATTGACACCATGATGCAGGCTGGTTTATTTCCAGCCGATCCGGCCACATCTCAGGCGGGAGGGGGAGCACAGACCCCTACTGTACAGGCTACCGGGCATGCAGCATCAGTATATTCAACCCCGAGTACACTGCCCGTGGGCGGGGTTCAGCCAGTGGCAGCAGAAGCACCTGAGCCCAGACCAGTTGCGGGCAGTGATCCGCAGAAGTTATTAGACAGATGGAACAGACTGCACCCTCCTGTCTTCGGAGGTGAGCGCCATGAGGATGCTCATAACTTTATTGATAGGTGCAGGGACAGACTGCAGAACATGAGGATACTGGAGTCCCATGGAGTTGACTTCACTACTTTTCAGCTAGAGGGCAGGGCCCACAGATGGTGGCAGTCCTACATTCTTGGCAGACTGGCAGATTCTCCTCCCTTCACTTGGGAGCAGTTCACTCAGTTATTCCTGGAAAGATATATTCCACCCTCTGAGAGGGAAGAGCTACGGTATCAGTTTGAGCAGCTGGAGCACGGTCAGATGTCAGTGACTGACTACAAGGCTAGGTTTTCTGAGTTGTCTCATCATGCACTCATGATACTTCCTACTGACGCAGAGAGAGTGTGGAGATTTGTAGCCGGGTTACACTCAGGCATTAGGGCCAACATGGCCCGAGAGGTGGAGATGGGGACTCCTTATCAGCTTGTGGTAGAGATTGCTCGCAGGATTGAGGGTTATCGGTTGCTCGTAGGATTGAGGGTTATCGGTCGAGGAGCAGAGAGCAGTGGCAGCAGGATAAGACGGCTAGATTTTCTGGAGATTTCAGAGGTGCTCCAGCCAGGGGCAGAGGACAGTTTGGTAGCGTCATTCCAGTATGCCCCCATATTCAGCACCACCACCACCCCCTCGAGGTGCTCCCACGAGGCCTTATTTCAGCGCTATGCCGGAAAGTTCTTATCGTCCACCAGCCATTCAGGGTTCCTCCGATGGGTATTCTGGCCATTAGGGGTCTATCAGCCTTTATTTCAGTGCCATACTATAGAGTTCATACCGTCCTCCAGCTATTCAGGGTCCTTCAGGGCAGCAGGCTATGGTGCCGAGAAGTTTTTATGAGTGCAGGGATCCAGGCCATATCAAGAGGACTTTTCCCAGGCTTCGGGGAAAGGTCGTGGAACAAATTCATCAGCCTATGATTACAGCACCGGTAGTTCGGCCACCCAGAGGTGGAGGACAGGTTGGTAGAGGTCGTCCTAGAGGTGGAGTCCAGGCAGAGGGAGCCCCGCCAGTTCATGTTCATTCTGGTGGAGGCCAGTCGTCTGGCGCTCCAGCCAGATTCTATGCTATTTCGGAAAGATCAGATGCAGTGACCTCAAACGCCGTGATCACAGGTATTATTTCAGTTTGCGGTAGAGATGCATCGGCATTATTTGATCCATGGTCCACTTATTCATATGTATCAGCTTTATTTGCTCATTCCCTAGATATTCCTCGTGAGTCCTTGGGTACTCTTGTTATGTGTCCACTCATGTGGGTGATTCTGTGGTTGTGGACGGGATTTATCGGTCTTGTGTGGTTACATTCTGTGGGTTCGAGTCCAGAGCAGACCTCCTGTTGCTTGATATGGTTGATTTTGAGGTTATCCTGGGCATGGATTGGTTGTCTCCCTATCATGCCATTCTAGATTTCCATGCCAAGACTGTTACTCTAGCCATGCCCAAGTTGCCTAGATTGGAGTGGAGAGGTTCCTCAGTTAGTGCCGCTAGTCGGGTTATTTCCTTCCTGAAGGCTCGACATATGGTCGAGAAGGGTTGTTTGTCTTATCTTGCTTATGTGCGGGACACCACCGCCGAGTCTTCGACGATTGATTCAATGCCAGTAGTTTGAGAGTTCGATGATGTATTCCCTTCAGACCTCTAGGCATGCCACCTGATCGTGACATTGATTTTTGCATTGACTTAGCTCCAGGCACCCAGCCCATATCTATTCCCCCATACCGTATGGCTTCGAAGGAATTGAAGGAACAGCTTGAGGAGTTGTTAGCTAAGGGGTTTATCAGACCGAGCGTATCGCCTTGGGGTGCTCCAGTGTTATTTGTAAAGAAGAAAGATGGGACTATGCGGATGTGTATTGACTACCGCCAGTTGAACAAGGTCATCATCAAGAACAAGTATCCGTTGCCGCGCATCGATGATTTGTTTGAACAGTTGCAGGGTGCTCGGGTGTTTTATAATATTGACTTGAGATTAGGGTACCATCAGCTGAATATTCGGGACTCGGATGTTCCGAAGACTGCCTTTCATATGAGATATGGTCATTACGAGTTCCTGGTGATGTCCTTTGTCTTGACGAATGCTCCAGCGGCATGTATGGACGTGATGAACAGAGTGTTCAGGACTTATATTGATTCTTTTGTCATTATCTTCATTGATGACATTCTGATTTACTCACGTAGCATGGGGGAGCACGATCAGCATATTAGAGTTGTGCTCCAGACTTTGCGAGAACAGAAGTTGTATGCTAAGTTCTTCAAGTGCTAGTTTTAGTTGGATTCTGTGGCATTCTTGGGGCATGTGGTATCCGGAGAAGGATCCTAAGAAGATTGAGGCAGTTCAGAGTTGGCTACGCCCTACTTTAGCTACAGAGATCAGGAGCTTCTTGGGTCTAGCGGGTTATTATCGCTGATTTATGGAGGGTTTTTCATCCATTGAAGCTCCTCTAACTAGATTAACCCAGAAGAATGCCTCATTTTGATGGTCCGACGAGTGTGAGGCGAGTTTTCAGAAGCTCAAGGCCGCATTGACCTCAGCACCAGTTCTAGTGTTGCCTTCCGGCTCTGGGATGTATATGGTTTATTGTGATGCTTCGTGCGTTGGTTTGGGTTGTGTGTTGATGAAGGAGGGGCGAGTTATTGCATATGCTTCACTGCAGCTGAAATTTCATGAGAAGAATTACCCTGTGCACGATCTGGAGGTTGCGGCGATTGTTCATGCTCTTAAGATTTGGAGGCATTACTTGTATGGGGTGCCTTGTGAGGTTTATACAGATCACCGCAGTCTGCAAAAGTTGTTCAAGCATAGGGATATTAATTTGAGGTAGAACATGTGGCTTGAGTTGCTGAAGGATTATGACATCACCATTCTTTATCATCCGGGCAAAGCGAACGTAGTAGCGGATGCCTTAAGCAGGAAGGCGGAGAGTATGGGTAGTTTGCATTTCATTTCAGCAGAGGAGAGACCTCTATCTTTGGACATTCAGTCCTTTGCTAATCGCCTGGTGAGGTTGGACATTTTCGAGCCCAGTTGGGTTCTTGCATGTGTGATGGCCCAGTCTTCATTATTGGGGGAGATCAAGACTCGGCAGTATGATGATCCGCACTTGGAGGTTCTCCGGGATACAGTGGTTCAGGGTGGTGCCAAGGAGGTTTCTATTGGAGAGGATGGTGTTCTCAAACTTCAGGGTCGCTTATGTGACCCCAATGTTGATGTCCTGAGGGAGAGAATTCTAGAGGAGGCTCATAGTTCTCGGTATTCTATTCATCCTGGTGCTACGAAGATGTATCGTGACTTGAGGCAACATTTATGGTGGAGACGGATGAAGAAAGACATAGTGGAGTATGTAGCTAGGTGTTTAAATTGCCATCAGGTTAAGTATGAGCACTAGAGTCCAGGAAGCCTACTTCAGCAGATGCCTATACCTTAGTGGAAATGGGAGCGCATCACTATGGACTTCGTAGTTGGATTTCCTCGGACCTTGCGGAAGGTTGATGCAGTTTGGGTCATTGTGGACAGGTTGACTAAGTCGGCACATTTCATTCCAGTAGCTACTACTTATACTTCTGAGAGGTTGGCCCAGATCCACATTCAGAAGATAGTTCAGTTGCACGGTGTGCCTGTGTCCATTATATCAGATCGAGGTCCTCAGTTCACCTCGCATTTATGGAGAGCCGTAATGTGTGAGTTAGGCACCCTGGTAGAGCTCAGCACAGCATTCCACCCTCAGAACGACGGGCAGTCAGAATGTACAGTTCAGATATTGGAGGACATGCTCAGAGCATGTGTGATTGACTTTGGAGGGCAGTGGGACCAGTTCCTGCCTTTGGCCGAGTTTGCATATTGTCACACCTCCTTTTTCCGACAAGGGGTTGGATACGGGAGTTTTTCCAATTTAAGTGACATTATGCGGATTTGGGATTTATTAGTTTCAGCGTCGCCACCCAAATTTTTTACGGTGTTCCGGACACCATTTATTTTATTGAAATCCCATACCGAGGAAATTTGACTCTGTTTTAATTTGTCTGCGACCAGAAATCTGAGCAAGGAATTCTGTTAACCCGGGAGAAGGTGTTAGGCATTCCCGAGTTCCGTGGTTTTAGCACGGTCGCTTAACTATTAATGTTTGGCCTAATTATCTAATTATTTACATATTTTAAACCTATTATGAATTTATCTCTCTTGCCTTTTATCCGCTTTTTAATATTTATGGAATTATTTTAATACAAGTCATGATTGACGTGCACTTGTTATTTTTGGACACGTTGCAAACCGCGCCACATGAAATGTACCCCGCGATTTACAACATGCTCATTTAATTAATGTTTTGAGTTAGAGCCGGGGACATGAGTTGCCACACCCGAGTGTAGATTATATGACTATGGTCATGACGATTAAATATGCCTATTTGAGGCGATATTCGATTATTCTCTAGGTTTTTGGGATTTTTCATCTAAAAGAGGTATTTTTAGCTTATGGGGTATGTAAATAATTTTTGATATTTATGGATTTATNTAACACAGACTCTGCCCTATGCGGTTTTATTAAGTTTGGAACCAGTAATCCCTAGCAATTCTTAACGGACTAATCTCATGTATCTAAAGTGTTAGAGTTCACGCACATGTATACATTGATTTTTTGCAAATTCAGAAGATACAAGGTGAACTGAAAATAATCTACTGATTTGTGTGAAAACTCCACTGGATTTGAGATAACCATTTTTAAAGAAAAATAAATTCAAAATGGGCTTGTTTATACATATTCTTCTTTTGTCTAGTATCAGGGCAGAACAAAACAACAAAATATAAACTCGAAATTTCAGGAACATGAATAAAAAAATAGAAATTAAATGTACAGTCCAGTCTTTATATTACAATGAAAGCTAAAAAAATAGGGGGGAGGGGATTACAATTTGACTGTCGCTGCACTTTTTCCAGAAAACGAAAGAAACTAGAAATAAAACTCTAACTAATGTGTTGACTCGAAACTCCCTTGAGGTCTTATGTTCGAGTCTTCTCTTTGTAATCTGTAGAACACCCTAATATAGTTTAGATGTTATGCAATCACCAAACCAAACTGACCATGAAGAGGCCAGTTTTAATTCTGATATTGCGTATGTTTAAACCACCCTGTCTGGCAGAATACTTTATGCACTTTCTCAGGGTGAATATGATCATACAAGGATCAATCCACCTCTGGACATGTCATTTTTGTACTTGAGACTTTTAGTCCTATCAATTCCTTAACTTGATTTTGTAGGCGTTTCAAAAGGATAATCCTGATCAATAGGATGATTTCCAGATTTTTCTACTCTAATGAGCCTATGATTGCCCATTCTACATCCTTTGAAAGGACAATTTCAGCAAGCTAATTACTGCTTATGCACTGTTGTGAGACGAATTTGACTATCAAAGAGTCGAATTCACCTGCCTTAGTGCTTAACATTACCTAATTCTAACTATGTGGTATTTTAATCATCTAGGCATTTGTAGGGGATGGATTTGACCATTTGAAGGTTCAAATCCCTCACCCTAATGCCCTTCTTAACTACACCCTTTAACCTTTTAAAAGGTGAATTTCAGCCATTTATGCTGCTGTTTTGTGCACTATTGTGGGGTGATCTTGACTATCAATAAGTCAGGCTCATCTACCCTAGTGCTAATATAAAACTAATTCTAACTATATGGCACTTCAATTATCTAGGCACTTGTAGGGGATGGATTTGATCATTCGAAGGTTCAAATTCCTCACCCTAATGTCCTTCTTAGCTACACCCTTTAACCCTTTTTAAAGGTGAATTTCAACCATTTATGCTGCTGTTTTGTGCACTATTGTGGGGTGAACTTGACTATCAATAAGTCAAACTCATCTACCATAGTGCTAATACTAACCTATCTAGAGACTTGCTTGTTGAATCTCTTTATTGACCAAAGAGACTCAATTGAAAGCATATTTTTGTGCACTCTTAGGGAAAGAACCTGACCATAAAAGGGCCAGATTCAGTCATCCTAGTGCAATTTGTTCTATTATTCGAAACTAGGAATATTGACTGAACAATTAACACATAACAAACAGAATACCAATATCAAAACAATAATTGGTGCACTCACAGATTTATTGTCATGTTAACAAAACATCTATAGAACCACATTTACGTACAGAAGAAGAAACAACTTTATTTATCAAAATAAAAGAAAAATAGCTAGCTTAAGAAATGAGTAGAAGCAGAGAATTTCAATACAGCACTTTATTAAGAACAAGAAGAGTTAATACATACCTTTTAAGAATAGAACAGACATAAAATTGGACCAAATAAAAGTTAGATGCTAAAGAAGACTGGAGACCAACACAGCAACTAATCAGACAACAAAACCAGCAGTAGAGAAAACCCAGGAAATGAGAGCTTGGAAAACCAGGACTTGAACCAAAACCAGCAACCAATAAATATCTCAACCGGATAAACTTTAAAATCCCAGAAAGAAACAGTTGGCTATTAACCAAGTTCAAAGACTAGCATCTTTGAAGAAAACCATATTTTTTAGTTATTTCTATACTTAATCTAATGTTCTCTTAGTATAGGATTTCTATTGTGTGTGTATATGAAATTTGTGTGTCCAGATTTTCAATAGGGCCTCAGGTTCAGAAGAGAAGATCTTTTAAGAGGGTTTTTTTTTTCCAGAGAAAAGATCCGGAATCTGTCAAAAAAAAGAAAAAATCTATTTATTAGGAGTCCACATATGGGATATGCTTCCTTATCCAAAAGGCTGAAAAATGGTCTTCTAGTACATAGGGCAGCTGTCAACCTTATCTTTGGGACAGCTGCCCCCTATTCTAGAATATTTTTCTTTGGAAAATACCCTTTTAACCTTAAAATTTGATCTGCTAGACTGAGTTACCTAATGTACCCCTTGGAGTCCCTAAATTTACCATTGGGTAATCAAGGTTAAACTCACTTGGGTTATTATTTAACTCTAGTTACCTAAACCTAGTCATGTTCCTTAGTTAACTAGGACTGATAAGTATTATTAGTTTGATGCCAGTTTACTTTAGCTTAATTAAACTAATCTTGATTCTTTAAGCTTTGGTGAATTATTTTAGATTTAAAACCTAATTGTGATTAACTCAATTTGAGTCATTATACTTAATCAACCTAATTGAGTGATCAACTTAACTAACCATTAGTGAAGGCTGTAATTAACTAACTCTTAGCTTAGTGTGTAATTAGCTTATTAAATGTTGACTACTTGAGATGGTTAATATCACTAATCAATCTTTGATTTTAGGTGAGCTATTTTCAGTTTCTAGGTTAGTTAGTTCAGGTCCTTAGAGTCAGTTTCCAATTATATTGTTAGTTATCTCA
>ML403784.1:0-18942 GCA_005239525.1 Nicotiana knightiana | reverse complement strand
TTCATCAAATTCTGAACAAGGTAATCTTGATGCTATTTCTGAATCTGTTAATGCTGAGAACATATTTGTTCTGGTTGGGTCGGTAGTTGAAGTTAAAGTGCTGAGTAGGCAAAGAAAATTAGGAAAAGGTAAATTTCTTGAGAGAGGGGGATTTGGGGAGGATGATACCACATTGTCTATCTGTGTTCCCATTCCTGAGAAGGTTGGAGAAGATGTCACAGAGTTAGGGGGAAGTGTAGTCGAGGAAGCAGCGGAAGGTTTAGCAAGCTTGAAGAAAGGAGCAGATGAACCGGTTTCATCTGGGGACGAGACGTTGGTTGACAGGCTAAGGAAACTGGGAGAGTCCTATAACCCCAAGAAAATGAGGANCTTGAGAGAGAGGGATTTGGGGAGGATGATACCACATTGACTATCTGTGGTCCCATTCCTGAGAAGGTTGGAGAAGATGTCACAGAGTTAGGGGGAAGTGTAGTCGAGGAAGCAGCGGAAGGTTTAGCAAGCTTGAAGAAAGGAGCAGATGAACCGGTTTCATCTGGGGACGAGACGTTGGTTGACAGGCTAAGGAAACTGGGAGAGTCCTATAACCCCAAGAAAATGAGGACTCAGAAGTACAAGAAGGCTACTAACCTAGTTCCTTCTAAGAAGAGGAAAGCTTCTGTAGGTGTTGATGCTCCTGTTCCTAAGGTGCGTGCTACACGTAGTGCTGTGAGAGAGGAAGAAGAAATGTTTGAGAGGGATCTACTAAAGAGCAAGAAAAAGAAAGCTGCAAAGGGAAAGGCTAAAGTAGGAGAGCTTGTGGAGACTGTTGTGGTTGAAGAGGATACGATGGACCTGGTCCATCATGAGGAGCATACTGCTCCTGTTGTTGTTGAGGCACCAAAATCAAAAAGGTCTAAGGCTTCTTCAAAGAAGTCAGCTACAGTGTTTGCCACACCTACAAGCCCTGTTAAAAGGACCAGGTCCAAGGCAAGAAAAGTGAAGGTCGTTGAGAAAGATGATGATAAAGAGTGGCGTAGAGAAGATGAGGGGGAAGTTGGTGAGGTGACTGACAGAATCACCTTGTTTGGCAAAAGAACAATTCTAAATGGAAAGTTGTTGAAGGATCTCGAGGAACCTGAGATGCGATACCTGTTGGACACACTGGATGTTCAGGGGTGGAAGAACATGGTCCTTCACATGGAAGGAAGGTTGGCTAGAGCTGAACTTGTGGAGTTCATGAGTAATGCAGTGGTCAAGGACGGTAGGGTCACTACCACAGTCAAATAAATTCAAGTATCCTTTGATGCTAAAGAGCTGGGAGAAATTCTGCACATTCCTGCTGAGGGCTACGAAGATTACACTAGGCAAAGATGGCCTAGTTTGGATGGGATGGCCTCAGCAATCAACATTTCCAGATTCTTCAGTGATAATTGTTGGTCCCAAACTGCACACGCAAGTATACGTGGTCGTAGCAAGTAATATAATGTTAAATCGAATGTCGAATCCACAGGGACTTGCGTAAACTACTTATTGAATCACTCTAATTTCTATTTAATCGAGCCAAAACAAAATCCAAGAATATAACTAATTTATTCTACGATTATATGAACTAATTATCAAGTAACGAGAATATTGTTGTGTATACAATAGAGACAAATATTCCAGGGTTGTGATCAATTCACCATTCATATTGCATTCTAATTAACTCTCCCTTTCATATAATTCACTCATGGTTGCTAATTAATCGATAATTGCTCTCGTAGCCTTCTCCCGAAGTACTACTCGCCTATTCTCAATAGATTAACGCCTATATTCCTATGAAATTAATCTATTAGAACGCACTAAGATTATGATGTTTAATTAAGCACGGTGACTAGGTATATTCTTATCCTAACCACAAATCCACCCCCCTGAAGGGTTAATATCACGCTCTCTTCAATTCTTCTCTAATCTATATACAGCTTTCCCAAGCATAACATACATAGTATATAGAACTAAATTGCTAGCCAAACAATTAAGCAATTAAACGCAGAATTGAAGAAACAACCATATATTGAGCGAATTATAATAAAGGTTAAGTTAATATCGAATAACAATATTCATGGCTAAACCACAACCCCAGAACAATGGGTGTTAGCTACTCATACTAGAATTAAACAATTGCATAAGTTTTTGCATCAATGAAAAATACTAGACTAAGATGAAGAAAACTGATAATCCTTTGCTTCTTCAATGATCTTGTGTGTATATTCTCTCCAAAAATGGCATCCTCCTCTCAAAGTTGTGTTATTGGGTCTATTTATATGTTTGGGATAAATCCTAAATGTGTAGGAGACTTCTATTCCAACCGGGAAATACTTAAAAACCTTTAAAACTTGGAGTTGACTGGACCAGGCACCCAGGCGTTAAGCCCCAAACGCCCCCTTAACGCCTGGGCAGACTTGGCGTTAGGGGTCAAACGCCTGGCTAACGCTAGGGTCACCCTGGCCTTAAGGGCCAAACGCCCCCTTAACGTATGGGCATGCCTGGCTTTTNATAATGCTTAAAACTATGAATTCTAGCCACACATCAATAATGAAAGTGAAATTGAACCCAGGCCAGTCTACAAAAGTGAAATGAAGCCAGAGCACAAGTTGTTATTCGAGTTTGTCATCAAGTTCTTGCTGCCAAGACAAGAACGAAGGCACATAGCCAACTATATGGATCTGACCTTGATGGAGTGTTTGTATAGGGAAAAGAAGATCAATTGGCCAGCCTTTATCATCCAACTTTTGGACAGAGTTGTGAATGGAACAAAAGCACATGCTATGGCTTTATTCTAACAGTTGTGCTTGCTCATTTTGATATTCCTGTGAAAAAGGCTGAGATGGCTACTGCCAAGGACTATTTTGGGAAGGATGCTTTGCTGACTTGCGATTATACTATCAATGTTCCTGCAGATGAACCTGGTTCATCTAGAAATCAGCCTATCAACAGCAAAGTTAGAACTCTGGTATAGGAAAGCGAGATCAAGGATATGGAGATCCTTCATTTGAAATCTCGTTTGATTGAGGTTGAAGCTGAGCACGATGCTCTCAGGGCTGAATTAGCAAAAGAGAAGGAAAAGAACAAGGTTGTTCTTAACCATATGCTTTCTCTTCTACAAACCAAGACCACAACCTCCTCTGCACCTTCCCATCCTTAGGCTGTCCAGAGCTACCTAAACCCCATTTCAGTGCCCAGTTCAGGATGTGTTTATGTTATTTTTATTCTGTCTTGCTCATGGTTATGGCTGTTTTTAGTTTTTTTTTGTATGGTACTTGACTTGCGTACTAATCAATGAATTATGATTGTTTTGTTATTGACTTGTCTCAATTTCTTAGATAGCTTACATTTATTGGTTTCTTATGATGATTAATCATGTTTGCACCTGCAGTTACCTCAATGTCCATGAGTAATTGTTAACAACCCTGGTAAGTTTATCATTTTGAAAACTTTAAGATGATGCCAAAAGGGGGAAGACATGTGCTTTTATATTTCAAGTGATATTTATAACCTAATAATGAACCTGGTTTCTCCATGATAAATGATTAAAACCATACAAAGTGTTTGAAGTTTATACATGGTTAGCCCAGAGTTTGTCATCATCAAAAAGGGTGAATTTGTTGACCCAAGTCACTGCATAGTTTTGAAGATTGACAAATGTCTGACCAGTTGAACCAGGTCCATCAGAGCACACATACTTGACCTGACGCGTTGGCACATGAACCGTATATGTATAGGAGATGAATGCGATTGTGAAGTATCAATGAACAAAGAGAGTGTCTCCTAATGCGAAAAGGTTGCAAATTGATAAGAGAATAGAAGTTGAATTCAGCAAGGACAGTAACGAAGGAAGGAAGTTGAATTTAATATGAACTCTTTCTCCCAGGAAGAGTTGTACCAGAACTGAACGACAAACTCAACTACCGACTCTATAAATAATTGAAGTATTCTTGCTTAAATTACAACTGTNTAGCTTGAGGCTAGTTACTACTAAGGGATTAGAGATAGTCCTAGGATTACAAAAGAGTTTATTTTGTAAGTCCGTTTGGCTCAGAGTTTTAGTGAAGAATTTGAGCAAATCCTACTGAGGAGTAGGTTGTGGTTTTTTCACCTTTTAAGCCAGGTGTTTTCCACGTAAAAATCTCTGTATTTTTACTTTACTATTTTTATTATTCTGCAACAGTAGAAGTTGGAACACCAAAAAGAACCAGGTTCTTCTAGAGAGACAACACTCAAAAAATTGGATACCACACAAATTAACCTATATTCATGTGTGGTATTGACGTCTAAAACATCAGGTTCTCATCTATAGCAGCCGCGATGACGAGATTGACTCAGAAGGGTGCCCCATTTAAATGGTCGGATGAGTGTGAGGCGAGCTTTTAGAAGCTCAAGACAACCTTGACTTCAGCACCGATATTGGTGTTACCATCAGGTTCATGATCTTTCACGGTATATTGTGATGCTTCCCGTGTTGGGCTTGGAGCAGTATTGATACAGGATGGAATGGTGATAGAATATGGCTCGGCAATTAAAGATTCATGAGAAGAATTATCATGTCCATGACTTAGAGTTGGCAGCCATTGTTCATGCATTGAAAATATGGAGGCACTATCTTTATGGCGTGCCATGTGAGGTTTACACGGATCATCGTAGCCTCAAGTACTTGTTCAAGCAAAAGGATCTTAATTTGAGATAGAGTATATGGCTAGAGTTATTGAAAGACTATGACGTCACTATTTTGTATCATCTAGGAAAGGCCAATGTGGTGGCCGATGCATTGAGTAGGAAAGCAGTAAGTATGGGCAGCCTTGCATGTATTCCAGCTGGTGAGAGACCGTTAGCTTCAGATATTCAGACATTGGCTAATCAATTCGTGAGGTTGGATATTTTTCTCAACCATGATCTAGCTTGTACAGTTGCTCGGTCTTCCTTATTCGAGCGTATCAAAGATCGGTAGGATGATAACCCGCACTTGATGGTCCTTAGGGACACAGTTCGGCACGATGGTTCTAAGAAGGTTACAGTTGGAGATGATGGTGTTTTGAGGATGCAGGGTCGTATATATGTGCCTAATGTTGATGGCCTTCGTGAGTTGATTCTTGAAGAAGCTCACAGTTCTAAGTATTTTATTCACCCGGGTGCTGCCAAGATGTACTAGGACCTGCGACAACACTATTGGTAGCAAAGGATGAAGAAGGATATTGTTTCTTATGTGGCTCGTTGTTTGAATTTCCAACAGGTGAAATATGAGCATCAGAGACCCGGTGGTTTACTTCAGCAGATAGAGATTCCTGAGTGGAAGTGAGAGTGTATCACTATGGACTTTGTTGTTGGACTCCCACGGACTGAGAGGAAGTTCGACATTGTTTGGTTTATTATGGATAGGTGGACTAAATTAACACATTTCATTCCAGTGGCAAGTACTTACACTTCGGAGCGGTTGGCAGAGATGTATGTTCGAGAGATTGTTCGCCTTCACGGTGTGCCCGTGTCTATCATTTCTGATCGAGGTACGCAGTTTACCCCACATTTTTGGAGGGCAGTTCAGCGAGAGTTGGGTACCCGATTAGAGCTGAGCACAACATTTCATCCTCAGACGGACGGTCGGTCCGAGCGTACTATTCAGATTCTAGAGGATATGCTTCGCGCTTGTGTTATCGACTTTGGAGGTTCTTGGGATCAATTCTTGTCGTTAGCGGAGTTTGCCTACAATAATAGTTATTAGTCGAGCATTAAAATGGCTCCCTATGAGGAATTATATGGTAGGCGGTGTAGATCACCAGTTGGATGGTTTGAGCCGGGAGAGGCTCGGTTATTGGGTACAGACTTAGTTCAAGAGGCCTTAGATAAGGTCAAGATTATATAGGATCGACTTCGTGCAGCTTAGTCCAGGCAAAAGAGTTATGCCGACCGTAAGGTTCGTGATGTGGCGTTCATGGTTGGAGAGAGGGTATTAATTCGGGTATCTCCCATGAAGGGTGTCATGAGATTTGGGAAGAAGGGAAAGTTGAGCCCTAGGTATATCGGGCCATTTGAGATTCTAGATAGAGTAGAGGAGGTAGCTTATAGACTTGCATTGCCTCTAGGGTTATCCTTAGTTCATCCCGTATTTCATGTATCTATGCTCCGGAAATATCATGTTGACCCATCCCACGTGTTAGATTTTAGATTTGTCCAATTGGACAAAGATTTGACTTATGAGGAAGAGCCGGTAGCCATTCTAGACCGACAGGTTCTTCAGTTGAGATCAAAGAATTACCCTTCAGTTCGAGTGCAGTGGAGGGGTCAGCCTGTTGAGGCAGCTACTTGGGAGTCCGAGTCGGTCATGCAGAGTAGATATCCCACTTGTTTGCCAGTTCAGGTAATTTTCTATGTTCGTTCGAGGACGAACGTTTGTTTTAGAGGTGGAGATTGTGATGACCCAAGGGGTCATCTTATAAAATAAAACTCCATTCCAGGGGCATTAGTCTTAAAAAGATTAATTTTATTTACCTCGATTTGCATGCGCAGTCCGGGCTTGAAACCGGAAAGCTTTTATGTGAAAATATGAGAAATAATAATTTTTGGAATTTAAAACTTGATTTTAGTTGATTTTGTTCAACATTTTGAATAAACGGACCCAGATTTGTGTTCCGACAATCCCGAGAGGTCCGCGATAAAATATGGGACTTGGGCTTATGCCCGAATATGAATTCCGAGGTCCCTAGCCTTAGAAATCATTTTCTTTAAAGAAATTGTTTTGCTGGATTTTTAATGAAATAAAGAGATGAATTAATGTTTGAAACCGTTGGTATCGGGTCCGTGTTTTGGTTTTGGAGCCCGGTACAGATTTTTTATAGTATTTGAATACTATCTTTGAAATTTGGTGAGAAGCGGAGTTCATTTGACGTGATTCGGACATCCGGTTGAGAAATAGTGAAAGTTGAGCGTTCTTGAGAAAAATGATGAGTTTTGAGATTAAATCCATGGTTTTAAATGTTATTTTCATGATTTGATCGCACGAGCAAGTCTGTATGGTGTTTTTAGACTTGTGTGCATGTTTAGTTTAGAGCCCCGAGGGCTCATGTAAGTTTCAGATAGGCTACAAAGTGTTTGGACTTTGGAAAACTCAGTTGGTGCACCAGTTCTGGTGTGCCCGCACCTGCGAGCCTTTGGCCACAGGTGCGAGCTCGCAGATGCGAGCGGGAACCCGCAGGTCCGACCCAAGCCCAGGTCCCCTACTTCCGCAGTTGCGGGATTTCCTCCGCAAAAGCAGGACCGCAGAAGCGGAGAATCTTCCACAAGTGCGGCCCCCCAAGGCCCAGTCCGTTTCGCAGAAGCGAAAGCCTTCCACACGTGCGATTATCGCAAGTGCGACCCAAGCACCGCAGGTGCGAGGGTCGGGCAGTGTGTTCACTTAATTAGAACCCCATCCCTATTTCCTCCATATTTTCAAACTAAAAAGACCTAAAGACGATTTTCTTCATCAAAGTTCATCCCCAAAAGTGTTGGTAATCAATTCTAAACTTATCTCTTTCAATTACCCATTGATTTTCATCACTTTTCAATCCAAAATCAAGAATTTTCATGGTAAAAATTGAGGGTTTGGGTAGAATTAGGGAATTTTGTAAAATCAATTTTGACCTCGAATTGGGGTCGGATTTCGAAACTAATTGCATATTCGGGCTCGGGGGGTGAATGGGTAAACGGAATTTGGTTCGTACCCTGAGTTTGGACCAAGCGGGCCTGGGGTCGGGTTTTAACTTTTTTTGAGAAAACTTAGGAAAATCATAATTTTTCAGTAAAGTTTGTTCCTTTAGAATTAATTAATGATGTTAAACTAATTATGATTAGATTCGAGTGTGTTGGAGGTGAATTCGAAAGGAAAAGCGATAATTGAACATTGAGTGGCCTGCGGAATTGAGGTAAGTGTTGTGTCTAATCTTAGCTTGAGGGAATAAGTATTGTATGACTACTTGTTACCTTTGTTTGTTAAATCCAATGTATAGGTGAGGTGACGATTACATATACGTTGTGGGCAGGTCATATCATGCGAGTAAATGCTATTTCTTGTTATTCTGGTTGTGTTAAAGCCTATCATTTGTGATTATTGTTGTTAGTGAAATGTTGAGAACATTGAGTTGATATTGAAATTATAAATGATGATAGTAACCATGATGAAATATTTATTTCTTGTGAAATTCCTTTGAGAACATTGAGTTGAGATTGAAATATTAAATGGTGATAGAAATTGTGATGAAATACTGTTTCTCGTGAAATCCCTTTTTATGTTGTTGATGATTTGATGAGATTGTGAGGAAGAGTGTAAAGCACGTAGATTGATGCCACGCATGATTTAATTATATTGTGAGGAAGAGTAAAAAGCACGAAGGATGATGTCGTGCATGATTTATTTATAAGGTGAGGAAGAGAGTAAAGCACGAACGGTGATGTCGTGCAATTCTTAATTGTAATCTGGTAAGGATGAGATTAAAATCACGAAGGGTGATGGCGTGTATTCTATTTATTATTTGGTGAGGCTGAGAGTAAAAGCACGAAGGGTGATGCCGTGCAAGTTTACTTTTTATCTTTAATTTCTAATATTATTGTTGATCACTATCTGTGTTTGCCTTATTGTCTTCCTCATTCCTTATGTTGAAAATTCCCTATCGTATGCTCCATTCCCATTAATTGATGTTTACATTCTTTAATTGCTATTATTTCCTGTTAGCATGATTTCGATGTCCATCTTTACGTGGTGTCTTGTCCTAGCCTCGTCACTACTTCCCCGAGGTTAGGCTCGACACTTACTCAACACATGGGGTCGGTTGTACTGATACTATACGCTGAACTCTTTTGTGTAGATCCAGGTACTGACCAGAGTTAGGAGATATCAGTAGCTGTGCATTTTGTTTGGAGACACGAGGTAGATCTGTTGGCGTCCGCAGACTCCTGGAGTCTTCTCCTATTCACTTAGATACTGTTTTATTTCATTCGAAACAGATACATTATTTCCTTCAGCCCATTTATTTGTGGTACTCTTTAGTAGTTCGTGAATTGTGACACCAGACCCTGGGGTAGTTTCATAGTTATATATTTAGTTCGTGGTTCGATTTAATTATGATCTTTATTAATATTCGTATTTAGTCTGAATTGTTCTATTATGGTTAAGTAACTTTAAAAGGAAATGGTTAGTAAATTTCTAACATCGTCTTGCCTAGCAAGTATTGTGTTAGGCTCCATCACGATCCCGTGGTTTGGGAATTTGGGTCGTGACATGGGTAGATTTAGATTCACGCTGTCACGCCCCTTTTTCTCGTGAAATCGGGTTTCGACACGTAACATCTATTTTAAAGGAAGGTGTTTAAAGAGAGAGTCACCACCTAACAGATTTGAGGTGCATTAGGACACCTATTTGCAGATAACTTTGGTCTAACCAGTTTGCGTCACCAAAGATCGGGTAAGGGTTCAAATTACCCGAGTAGAAGGTGTTAGGCATTCCTCGAGGTCCACAACTATGGGTCCCGGCCGAACTCGAATTATATGAATTAGTCCAAAATAAAGGGAAAGACAAGAAGTTGGGCAATTATCAAAAATCTACCAATAAAAATAATAGTTGATTTTAAGACAAGATGGGGGGTCCTGAGTTTTTTAGCCTAAAGGATCACATCGTGCAACATAAATAATACTTTGTAACTCCCTGAAGATGGGGTGTCACTCGTATTATTTAGCAGGCACGGACTATCATCTCCTGCTACCCGTTTACTATCTTTAAGTTGTTACCTAAGGCGCACTAGTTGAATCTAAGTCGTGCCGTATGCGTGCACTACCTGTCACATGCCTATGGCCCAAGAGGCGTTTGGACCTCTATTTTAAGTGGTTCTAGACTTAACTTAGGTTGCTCAAAACTATAAAACTAGGCAACATACAAAACAAGTTGGACTTCATATAAAGGCAATTAAGGGCTCATGTTAGCCTCCACACTTAGACAAAAAATGCACACAACACAAATTAGGCGTTTGACAGTTCAGAATTGAGACGACTTAAAGCCATTAAACCCTATAGACATGGTTTCTAAGTGACACTGGAATTCAAACGTGCATGCAGTTTAATATGTAAGGTGATATTTCTAAACGACTACTCAATTGCCTACTGATTACAGGTTATAAGCGATCAAACCTATAGACATGATATCTAGGTGATTTACATAGTAATTAGCAGTGATAATCATGGAAGATATTCATAATTTAGTTTGATCCTATAGGCATGCTTTCTAATAGTGGCGACGAAACAGTGTTGAAAGTTTAATATTAGCACTTAAAGGCGAATGGGAATAACCTATAGGAATAATTTCCACAATTAGCGATTGAAATCAGTTTTAGCTCCTATAGGCATGTCTCCTAAGTGAGCAATTATAAAAATAGCACATTGACCAGTTAAAACTCTATAGGCATGATTTCTAAAATGCGGATTTGTAGAACATAAACTAACATGACCCTATTGTCATAGTGTCTAATGGATATGTTGTAATGCAAATTGAAACATTGGTCACTTTATTTCCTATAGGCATGATATCTAACAAACATGTAGAAGCAGAATATGTTAAACGAATTAAACACCTATAGGCAGGTTATCTAACACACACAGTAGCAGAACATGTTCGAGCAAATTAAACACCTATAGGCAGGATTTCTACATGTTTCATGCAAAAACTAGAATAAACTCATTTTCTCAATTTTTACTAACACCCCAATTGTTATTACAACATTATTCCAGACCCAATGAGTGAAATAAATTACAGAATTACAGAATAGCTATAGTGAGCCTAAGGCAGGCCCAAAGTATACCCAGCCTGGCCAGGCCTTCAATCTCATATCCATACAGTTTCACAACAGTCCAAAAGTCATATCTTCATTTACATAAAACAGCCAAAACACAGTAGCCACAACTGATCAACATCCATTTATACAAACCAATTGGCTCTTTCAATAGGTGAAAAGAGGGCAGAGTTGAGCAATTAGGGGAAAAGTGGCAGAGAAACCTGGACCCTAGTGTGTTAGAGTTCCCAAGGGCTTCAAGAACTCAGGGCAGTGCTCACATTAGGGAGGTTGATAGAGGAGATTTAGAGGGAAGGGTTTTGGCTTTCAGCCAGCCCCAAAATAAAAATATTAATAAGGTAATAGGTTTGGAAAAGCATTTGCAAACACTGTAAGATAATCACATAATGAACTCAAGAAGCAAATTAATATACTGGGCAGGGTGGTATACGCTAAGAGACAAAGATCCTACGATTGCAAAGTTAACAGGCAAGGACATTAGGCTAGTAAAACCAAGTAATGCAACCAGTTTAGAACATAAGGGATCAGATTATACCAAACTCAGGATTAAACAGTAAAAATATAAACAGGATCAGGTAACATAGAAGGCATTAATCAAAGAAGATTAGTTTTAGAAGATCACAAGTTATTAGGGGTACATATTGCTCATGGAAAGAACACATAGAGTGGCAACAATAGTCATAGGAGCATAGAATATTTAGAGTAAATGTCTTAAACAAGATGGGGCAGGTTAATAACATCAATTAACCATGGAAATTCATAAGTAGGCAGAGAACACGGGTTAAACCATGTAATCAAAACAGAATACTCAAGTTATCACATACTAAACTAAGCATGCTTCATTTTGTCTAAATTAGTTAGGTTAGGTACAAAACATTATTACGCTATCAACTATAGGCAGAATCGAACAGGAAAAGAGCCAATAGAACATATAGGTCATGCAACTCAAAGAACATGCTAATTAAAACATAATAAACATTGTGAAAGTCAAAAACTAACCAGTGATTGTTTAATAAACAGGAAAAGAATTGCAGTAAGGACCAAAGTCTCGAATGTATCAAGTTCCAAGGGTTTCAAGAACCCAGGGCAGTGCTCACACACAGGAGAGGCCGAGAAGAATACAAATCTGGTGGCCTTGCTTTCAGCCGGCCAAGAGTCAAACAGAACAGAGTAGCAAGCAAGTACAAAGTAGGAACCTTAGTTTTAGTGAAAAATAATGATTGAAGTTCTATCCAGAAAGGGGAGGGAGAATGGTTTTTATAGTAGCAAAATTAAACACACAAACAAGGAAAAACAATCAATCAATCTTAAAAAAAATAGGAAAGAAGAGCATGTGAAATTGATTCAGAATCAATTTAGGAGAAGTCAAGCAAACCCTAGTTTTTTTGGAAAACAAATATTACCAGAATATACCCAAAAATAGTAACCTAGGACGAATATAACTATAATAACACTTAAAACCAGAGAATCGAACTAATTTTTGTTCAATCTAAAGAGATCTGAAAATTATAGTTTTAGGGTAAGTAAGAATCAACCGAAAATACACAGAGATTCGTACCCACAATGGAACAAAGGATGAATATTAACGGAATAGCAGAAAGGTCAACGATTTGAACCGATTTTGGTTTGATCTTGATGAGACCTGCTTTACATGATTAGGCAAGCAGTATAAAAGAGTAACCAGTACAAGGGAGAGGATGTACATGGCAAAAAATAGCCATTGAATCCCATATTGTGTGGGATTAGGAGAGATTTTAGGGGAGCGGCGACTAGAGTTCTTAGGAGGGAGAAGGGGGTGAGGATATGAGGGTCGAGGATGGTGAGAATGAGGTTAGGGTTAGGGGGTTTGGGGTTATTAAAGGGGGGGAGGGTTAATGTGGGTCGTTGATCTTAGAGATCAACGACCACGATTAGAAAGGAGTTGTGTCGGGTCGCAACCGGGTTGTAGGATTGGGTTAATTTGACTTGGGATGGGGTTATTTGGTCTAGGGTATTAGGTTTTGGGCTATTGCTTGGTCCGAAAAATAGGTAGGATTTAGGCTAGTTTTTAAATACCCAATATTTAATAAAAATAATTTATAAAAGTAATTAATAAATAATAGAAATATTATTTGTACACTAAAAATGATTTAAAATAATTACTTAACATTATAAAAATATAAAAAGTCATTTTTTTGCATAAATAATGTAATTATACATGAATATGGGCTATTATTGCAAACAATGTGCGATTTGCCCTAAAATGCAAATGTAATTATAAAAGATGCAGTAAAATATTTAAAACATACATGTTGGTATAAATTATAAGTTTAGATGGTTAAATCATAATAAAAATAATTCGAAGGATAATTACTGTATATTTATATAAATAAATACATAAATAAATTGATTTAAAGCCTTTAAAAATTATGGGAAATTATGAAAAATGCTTGTATAGGCTTAATGATGATGCATATGTACTATTTTGAAAGTATATGCATATAAGTTTTTAAAACATGAGGGAAAAATTGGGTATCAACAGCTGCCCCTCTTTACCCGGGAATGATGAAAGAGTTGTCGGTAAAGAAATGATGATCGATTTTGACCGAATGCGGTGATTTGGAAAAATATAGGCCGAACTCCGGTTTCTGAGTTGCCTACATATCCCTGGTTTTACGGGAATCAGGCCATATGTAGGTCTGGCTCCAGCAGTGGACTAAGCGGATGGAGTTGTTGTAGGAATGGATAGGTCATTCTAGATAAAACGATATCGGAATTGTGAATGGATACCTTGGAACGGTTATGGATATTTGAACGGTTATCAAGTAAAAGGTAAATAGGCGGTGGTTGGTTGTATTTGGGTTAGTCTAAAAAATGTGAATTTTGAACAGAAACTGGAGCGAAGACTGCTCCCGTTGGGAGAACGGTTACCTTCTGTATCACCTAAAAAACTTAAACACGATGTATGCAGGTGTATATTGCGATAACTTAAACATGATGCAAATTCCCTTTGGACCATGAAAGTTGTCTTTGGACGATGGGGATGATGTCCTTAGACCATGATGTCCTGGGCCATGAATTGCGTGATAAGGGATTCACAGGCCATGAAATGACGTTCTCTGGCCATGAAAATGGTGCCTCTGAACTATGATACCTTTGAATAATGATGTGTAATATTGAGAGATCCTGAGGCTATGGCATGGTGTCTTCTGGCTATGAGGATGATGCCTTTAGACTATGATGCCTTCGGACAAAATGGCGATATTCCAGCCCATGAGATGCAAAGACATGACGCTTGGTTATGCCAAGCAAAACAAGACAGATCTTAGTCTTATGTAAGATCGGGGGCAGAGCTTACCCCCGAGAAAAGTAGAAAATAGTGCCAGATGTCAAGTAGCATAGCATTTGGGGTTATGCAAGGAAAGGCAGAGCTTAGCCTTATGCGACTAGGGAGGCAGGGCTTAGCCTCATGCGAAATGGGAAACAATGATTATTCTCATGCAATTGAAGAGGCAAGGCTTAACCTCGTGCAGGACAGGAGACAATGCTTAGTCTCGTCTAAGAAAAGGCGATGCTTAGCCTTACGCAAGATGGATATAGGGCTTAGCCTCATGCAAAATGGAGACAATGCTTAGTCTCATGCAGAGGAAGGCAGTTCTTAGCCTTATGTAATTAAGGAGGCAAGGCTTAGCCTCATGCAAAAATGGAGACAATGTTTAGTCTCATGCAGGGGAAGGCAATGTTTAGCCTTATGCAATTAAGGAGGCAGGGCTTAGCCTCATGCAAGGATGGAGACAAATAGTCTCATACAGGGAAGGCAGTGCTTAGACTTAAACAATTAAGGAGCCAGGGCTTAGCCTCATGCAAAGATGGAGACAATGCTTAGTCTCATGCAAGGAGGAGGTCAGGCTTAGCCTCATGCAAGATGGAGACAATACTTAGTCTCATGAGGTGGAAGGCAGTGCTTAACCTTATGAAATTAAGGAGGCAGGGCTTATCCTCATGCAAACATGGAGACAATGCTTAGTCTCATGCAGGGAAGGCAGTGCTTAGCCTTATGCAATTAAGGAGGCAGGTCTTAGCCTCATGCAAAAGTGGAGACAATGCTTAGTCTCATGAAATGAATAGATAATAAGTGATAGCAAAGTATTTCTTAGCTGGAGATATATTTGCGTTTGGCAGCTTTGTCGTTATGAAGATAGTGATTCTGATGTGTGCACGTATTTGCGAATATTCCTTGTTCCTGCATCTAAATAAAAATCGTGAGTTTTGCGGGGAAGGTTGGTTCTTGCCTTCACCTGCTTGCTTTGGTTTACTCTACTCCGTATCGAGGTCCTTCTTAAGTTACGATGGGTAGCATCTGGCTGCTCATAAAATAAAGTTTTTCAAAAATATGCGTGCATTTGATGAATGTAGCTATTTGAAACATAGTAGTATACAACAACAAATAAATTAGATGAACCAATGGTTGTGACACTTTTAGAGACATCGCGAATTCCTTGCATTAGAATTTTAAGGGTCCTCCTCAAAATTCTTCCCCAGTTTAATAGGCGATTCCTTGATCGTTCTGCATATGACGAAGCTAGCTGGACTTGCTCCTCAAAATTCTGCCCCAATTTCTGATTGTGGGGAAAATGAAAATTTTATTGAATTGTGGCCGAACCCATAGGGCTGCCTACGTATCCCCTCTTAAACGGGAATCAGGTTAAGTATAGTTCAATTACATCAGATGAAGAAATGCAAACATTCTAATAGTATCTTTTGACTGCGTCTGAGTTGATAGGCTTTGGCCAAATTTCTCGGTCCATTTCTTCGAGTATGAGCGCTCCTCATGTTAGTACTCTGTAACCATGTAGGGCCCTTGCCAATTGGGTGAAAATTACCCTTTGGCTTCATCTTGATGCGGGAAGATCTGTTTCAGCACCAACTGCCCCGGTGCGAACTGTCTAGGTTTGACCCTTTTGCTGAACGCTCTGGACATTCTATTCTGATAGAGTTGACCATGACACAATGCATTCATTATCCTCCCATCAATTAAGGAAGCAATTTTGACCTCAGCAGGAATGACAGCTTCAGTACCATAGACCAGCAAAATAAGGAATTTCCCCGGTTAATGTGCGGACTGTGGTACGATATCCTAATAAGGAAAATGGTAATTTCTCGTGCCATTACTTGTGATTTTCTACAATCTTTCTCAATATTTTCTTAATATTCTTGTTGGCGGCCTCCACGGCTCCATTCATTTGAGGCCAGTATGCTGTGGAATTCTTATGCTTGATTTTGAAGGTTTCGCACATAGCTTTCATTAAGTCACTGTTGAGATTGACGGCACTGTCGGTGATGATGGATTTCGGCACCCCGAATTGGCAAACAATATGATCTCTAACAAATTCTGCGATGACTTTCTTGGTTACAACTTTGTAAGATGCAGCTTCAACCCATTTTCTGAAGTAGTCTATGGCCACTAAAGTGAACATGTGCCCATTTGAAGCAGCGGAATCGATTGGACCGATGACATCCATTCCCCAAGCGGCGAAAGGCCAAGGTGCACTTGTTGCATTGAATTCATTTGGTGGCACCCGTACCATATCTGTTTGTATTTGGCACTAATGACATTTCTGGACATACCTGATGCAATCCGTTCCCACAGTCATAAAAAAATATCCTGCTCTCAGTATCTTCTTGGCTAAAATGAAATTGTTCACATATGGTCTGCAAGTTCCAGCATGTATCTCTTCGAGCAGTTTGGAAGCTTCTTTGGCGTCGACGCACCGTAATAACCCTAAGTATGGTGTCCTTCTATACAGAATTCCTCCACTTTGGAAGAAATGGTTGGATAATCTTCAAAGTGTGCATTTCTGAGTATGATTTGCATGCTCCAGGTATTCTCTTTTTTCTAAGTATTCCTTGATATCATGGAACCACGGATTCCCATCCGTTTCTTCTTCCACATGAATGCAATACGATGGCCGACTATGGATTCTTACTGGAATAGGGTCGATGAAGTTCTTGTCCGGGTGTTTTATCATAAAGGACAAAGTGGCCAGTGCGTCTGCGAACTCATTCTGGATTCTCGGGACATGTCTGAATTTTATCTTTGTGAACCTCTTTATCAACTCTTGCACATGATATAGATATGGTAATATCTTGGTATTCTTTGTAGACCACTCTCTTAGAACCTGATGTACTAGAAGATCTAAATCACCAGTTACCACCAATTCCTAGACACTCATGTCAATGGCCAAATTGAGCCCCAAGATGCAAGCTTCATATTTTTCCATATTATTGGTGCACGAAAATCTAAGTTTTGTGGATACCGGATAATGTTGACCTGTCTTTATACCAAAACAGCTCTGATACCCACTCTTTTGAAATTTAGAGCCCCATCGAAAAATATCCTCCAGCCGTTGTAGGTTTCAGCGATATCTTCTCCTACAAATAATACTTCTTCATCGAGAAAATACGTTTTTGTGGTTCGTATTCTCCTCCTACAGGATTTTTTGCAAGAAGATCTGTTAATACTTGTCCTTTAACCGCCTTCTGAGTCACATAGATGATGTCAACAGTATCTGACATTTTGCCAGCTTCCCTGTAGGCATGGCTTTCTGAAAGATGTACTTCAGAGGATCCATCCTTGATATGAGATATGTGGTGTAGGAACAAAAGTAGTGCCTCAATTTCTGAGCTATCCATGTCAGAGCACAGCAGGTGCATTCCAGCAAAGAGTATCGTGCTTCGTAAGGTGTGAACGTCTTACTCAAACAGTATATGGCCTGCTCTTTCCTCCCTGTCTCATCGTGTTGTCCCAAGACACAACCGAAAGCTCCATCTAGTACGGACAGATAGAGTAGCAGTGGTCTACCAGGTTCCAGCGGGACTAAGACTGGTGGTGTGGACAAATATTCCTTGATTTTGTCAAAAGCTTTCTAGAAATCCTTTGTCCAACTTGTTGCGGCATCCTTATTTAACATTTTGAAAATCGGTTAGCAGATTACGGTCGACTGTGCTATGAAGTGGCTGATGTAATTGAGGCGCCCCAAGAAACTCATCATGTCTTTCTTGTTCTTTGGAGGTGGCAAATCCCGGATAGCCTTGACCTTTGACGGGTCTAGCTCAATTCCTCGGTGGCTAACGATGAATCCTAACAACTTTCCAGTAGGGACTCCGAAGGCACATTTTGTGGGATTCAATTTCAAATTGTACCTCTGAAGCCGATCAAAGAACTTTCTCAAGTCTGCTATGTGATTTGTAACCTTCTTAGATTTGATGATGATGTCGTTCACATATACCTCTATTTACTTGTGTATCATGTCGTGGATAATAGTTGTCATGGATCTCATATAAGTGGCCGCAACATTCTTCAGACCAAATGGCATCATTTTATAGCAATACACCCCCATGGTGTAATAAAAGCTGTCTTTTCGACATCTTCTTCATCCATCCAGATCTGATGATATCCCACAAAGTAATCCATGAAAGACTGGAGTTCATGCTTGGCACAATTGTCGATCAGTATCTGTATGTTGGGTAATGGGAAATCATCTTTGGACCTTGCTCTGTTTAGGTCTCGATAATCGACGCATACTCTGACTTTCCCATCTTTCTTCGGAACTGGCACGATGTTGGCCAATCAAGTCGGATATTCAACCACTCTGAGAACCTTAGCTTTGATCTGCTTGGTAACCTCTTCTTTGATTTTTAGACTCATATCTGGTTTGAAATTTTTGAGCTTCTGCTTTACCGGTGGACACGTTGGATTGGTAGGTAGTTTATGAGCCACTATAGATGTGCTCAAACAAGTCATATTATCATAAGACCATGCGAAAATATCTTCATACTCTTTCATGAAATGGGTGTGCTCTTCTTTCTCTAATGGTGACAAGTGAATGCTTATGCGAGTTTCTTTGACTGTTTCGGAATCTCCCAAGTTGACTATCTCGGTTTCGTCCAGATTGGACTTAGGCTTGTTCTCAAAATTCACCACTTCTCTGACAATTCCCTCAGGTATTATAGCCTCTTCTTCTATTTCCTCAGAGTCATTATTCTTATGTTGCATTGTCTCATTACATGTCACAGTTGTTCGTCCTACTGTGGTATCAGAGCCAGCCCATCCTTTCGGAGGGAGGAACAGTTTGCTAAA
>ML403782.1:56426-91313 GCA_005239525.1 Nicotiana knightiana | reverse complement strand
ACAAACCCAAACGATAAAGGTCGAATCTTTAATCAAAAGCCCAAAATCATCCAAAAGGTTCAACCCGAGCCCGCACCTTGGAACCCGACAAATCTCACAAAATTCAACAACCCATTCAATTACGAGTCCAACCATACTAGTTTCACTCAAACCCGACTCTAAATTGATGCTTAAAACTCAAAAATTCACATTATGAAACTTTAGGCTAAAATCCCCCAATTTCCTCAATAAAACTCATCAACCAATAACCAAAATCGAAGATAAATTCATGAAATATAATCAAAATCGAGTAGAGAACACTTAACCCCATCCACATGGTGAAAATTCCTTCAAGAATCGCCTCAATAACAGCTCCATAGGTCTAAAAATGCAAAATGGCTGAAACCCCCTCAAATAGAGTACTTTATACTTCTTCCTAGGCATCCTCTTATGGGAACGGGGGAATTACATCGTGTTCACGGTGAACAAAAATACACTATCATCAAAACCACTACTCATTCGTAATACACCCCACGTGAACGCGATGAGCGTTGATGCAAAGCTTCCCGAACGCGACTCACCTTTCGCGATCACGTTGAAGAATTCTCAAACTTCCAGCTGCCAAATCTCAACACTACACGAACGCATAACAGTGGACACGGACGAGAAGACAATAATCTTCAACCCAGTGCAAACGCAACCTCAAAAGCGTGAACCAAAGAAAAAATATCTCACTAACCAAAACACCTTTCGCGATCGCAGCCACACCTTCGCGATCGCGAAGAACGCCAGAAACAACAGGTAACAGCAAAAAAAAGCAATGTAAACCCTTTTGAAATGATCCACACTACGTCCAAAATTCACCCTAGCTCCTCAGGTCGTTACCGATATACACTATTGTTTCATCTGTAATTTACTTGTAAAGTAAGAAGAATTAAAATTTTATATATTTGGGATACAAGTAATTATTTCTTGAATATAAAAATAAGAGAAATACTTAAGATGGTTGCTGCTCCCATATGCACACGCAATTATACGTGGTCTACAAGTAATATAAGATTGCAAGTCCAGATATCGTACCCATAGGAACTTGTGGTTAACTGTTTACTAAATTAAACTAAGACAATTAATCTATTCAAATGATTTTCTAAAGTGTGATTAATTAAATACAACTAATCTAGAGTAGAAAACAAAAAAAAACTAAAGGAAACAAGTATGCAATTGTCACGACCCGAAATTCCCACCTTCAGGACCGTGATGGCGCCTAACATTTCACTTGCTAGGCAATCCAACGTTAGAATAATCTTAGCTATTTTTAAACAAATAAAATTAAACGGATTTCAATTACTAAAATAATGTGTGGAAGATCATAACAACCAAATCATCCAAATACATCCCCGAATCTGGTGTCACAAGTGCTCGACCTACTAGAATAATACAAATAAAGGTCTAGATAGAATTCAAGTTGTTTGAAAGATAGTACACAACTAACATTAAGTAGAAGGGGACTTTAGAACTGCGAACGTTGTGCATTTATTCTTCAAGTCTCCTCTGGGTAGCTGAATCCAAGCAAGTATGTGGTACGCCGCTGTATCCAACTCCAAATACTGCACAAGAAGTGAAGAGTGTAGTACGAGTAAAACTGACCCTATGTATTCTGTAAGTGTCGATCCTAACCTTGACGAAGTATTGATGAGGCTATGACAAGACACATATGTAAACCACTTGTGCTAGTATATACATATACAAAGTAATATTGAACATAGTAATTAACAAATTTTACAAATTTGGGAGGGAACATGTGAAGAGAAATGATATAAAAATTTCAGCCACGGAAGTGTCACGTAGCAGCCAAATAATTCACCAGAAACAAAATAACTAGCTGAAATATAAAAATGGGACGACACCACCCTTCGTGCTTTTACTCTCATACTTCCCATGAAATGATAAATAAATAATATAAATGGCACGGCATCACCCTTCGTGCTTTACACTCTCCCTCACATGATAATATATATAATGGTACGACATCACCCTTCGTGCTTTACACTCTTCCTTACCAAGAATATGTATATCAATGTCAAACACGGTAGGAAGCATAAATAACGTCAAGGAGAGTGGTTAAATGAATATTCCAAATGAACCCATTCATAACTTTCAAGCCAACAATAGTTCAATAAACCCTCAAGAACCTTATTATTCAAGTATTTCAAAAAAATATCAAGAATGATCTACAACACGAGTATAGAATCTAATATCTCAAGAATATCGGACGTAGCAATGTGTTAATGATTAAGCATAATGATGACCGAATTAGATACATTAATGTTTTCTCAGAATTCCGTCAAATTTTGATCAAGTTATAATAAACTAAATCTTGGTTTCTAATATTTTATTCTATATTCTTAGTATCTATGAGTCAAGTAAGACATGAATCAAGAAGGTTACATAATTCTTCAAGGCACAATTTATAGCATAATCTACCCCCCAGCATGATTAACCTTGGAACATGCATATATGCTCGTCACCTCATATATAGTAGAAAAATTCCTTCAACAAAGTTAGGCAAGACACTTACCCCCGACAAGCCAAATTGATATACTAGAAGCACCATCCCATCCTCCAAATGGCTCGAAACTAGCATAAAGCAACTCAAATACATCAAGTAACTATAGAAGGAAACAAACTCAATCGATAAAGGTAGAATCTTTAATCAAAAGCCCAAAATCATCCAAAACGTCCAACCCGAGCCCGCACCTCAGAACTCGAAAAATCTCACAAAATTTGATAACTCATTCACTTACAAGTCCAACCATACTAGTTTCACTCAAATCCAACTCTGAACCAATGTTCAAAACTCAAAAATTCATATTATGAAACCTTAGGCTAAAACCTCCCAATTTCCTCTTTAAAATTCACCAACTAATTGCCAAAATTGAAGATAAATTCATGAAATATAACCAAAAATTGAGATGAGGGCATTACCCCGATCAACATGGTGAAAATTGATTCGAGAATCGCCTCAATCCGAGCTCCATAGCTCCAAAAATGCAAAAATGGCCGAAACCCCTGAAATAGAGTACTTTATACTTCTTCCCGGGCATCCTCTTACGCAAACGCGGGAAGTCCATCGCATTCACGATGAAAAAAAATACATTGCCACCAAAAGCACTACGCGTTTGCGATACACCCCACGCGAACGCGATGACCACTGATGCAAACCTTCACGAACGCGATTCGCCTTTCGCGATCGCGTCGAAGAATTCTCCAACTCTCAGCTGCCAAACCTCAACACTACGCGAACACATGGCAATGGACGCAGAAACAAAGTCAAAAGTCTTCAACCTAGTGCGAATGAAACCTCAAAAGCATGAACGCGAAGAAAAAATAGCTCCACTGACCAAAACACCTTTTGTGATTGCGGAGAACGCTAGAAGCAAGAGGTAACAGCAAAAAAACTAGCAATGTAAAGCCATCTGAAATTATCCGAACTACGTCCAAAATTCACACGAGCCTCTCGGGACCCCGTCCGAACATACCAAAAAGTTCCATAACATAATACGGACCTACTCCAGGCCTCAAATCACACCTAATAACATCGAAACGACAAATCGCACCTCAATTCGAACTTGATGAACTTGAACTTTTCAACTTTCAAAACTCGTGCGAAAACATTGCAAATACATCCTAAATGAACCCAAATTTTGCACACAAGTCCCAAATGACATGTCGAAGCTATTTCAATTCACGAAACTACAATCCGAATCTGATATCCTCATAGTCAACTTCTGGTCAGATTTATGAACTTTTCAAACCTTCAAATTTACAACTTTCTCCAATTAGTGTCGAATCCTTCTAAAAACATCCAAATGCAAATCCAAGCATACGCCCGAGTCTAAAATCACCATCCGACCTAACAGAATCATCAAAACTCCAATTCGAAGTCAAATGCTAAGAAGTCCAACTTGGTCAACTCTTCTAACTTAAAGCTTAAATCTTGAAGTTCATTTTTCCAAATCGATTTCGAATAACTTAAAAACCTTAGTCGACGATTCACACAAGTCATAATATATTATGCGGGGATACTCGTGCTCTCAAACTATCGAGAAATGTGTGAATGCTCAAAACGACATGTCGGGTCGTTACAGATATACACTAATGTTTCATCTTTAATTTACTTGAAAAGTAAAAAGAATTAAAATTCTATATATTTGGGATAAAAGTAATTATTTATGAAATCGAATATAAAAATAAGAGCAATGCTTAAGATGGTTGTTGCTCCCAAACGCACATGCAAGTATATGTGGTCGACAAGTAATAGAGGATTGTAAGTCCAGATACCGTACCCACATGGACTTGTGATTAACTATTTATTAAATTAAACTAAGACAATTAATCTCTTAAAGGGATTTTCTAAAGTGTGATTAATTAACTACAACTAATCTTGAGTAGTAAACAAAGAAATTAAAGGAAACAAGTCTGCAATTGTCACGACCCAAAATTCCCACCTTCGGGACCGTAATGGCACCTAACATTTCACTTGCTAGGCAAGCCAATGTTAGAATAATCTTAACTATTTTTAAACTAATAAAATTGAACGGATGTAAATTACTAAAATAAAGTGCGGAAGACCATAACAATCGAATCATCCAAATACATTCCCGAATCTTGTGTCACAAGTGCACTAGCTACTAGAATAATACAAATAAAGGTCGGAATAGAATTCAAGTTGTTTGAAAGATAGTACACAACTAATATAAAGTGCAAGGGGACTTTAGAACTGTGGACACTGTGCAGTTATACTCCAAGTCTCCTCTGGGTAGCTAAATCTGAGCAAGTCTATCATACGTCGTTGGGTCCAACTCCAAATACTGGACAAGAAGTGAAGAGTGTAGTATGAGTAAAACCGACCCCATGTACTCTGTAAGTGTCGATCCTAACCTCGACGAAGTAGTGACAAGGCTATGACAAGATACATATGTAAACCACCTGTGCAAGTATATACATATACAAAGTAATATTGAACGCAATAATTAACAAATTTTGGAGGGAACATGTAAAGAGAAATGGTATAAAATTTTTAGCCACGGAAGTGTCACGTAGTAGCCAAATAATTCACCAAAAACATAGGCAGATGAAATATGAAAATGGCACGACACCATCCTTCGTGCTTTTACTCTCACCTTCCCATGAAATAATAAATAAATAATACAAATGGCACGACATCACCCTTCTTGTTTGAACTCTATTTCTTGCCACAGTATGATAAATAAATCATTTAAATGGCACGACATAACCCTTCGTGCTTTAACCCTCTTCCTCAGTTTATAAATCAATAAATAATAATGTGAAAATGGTACGGCATCACCCTTCGTCCCTTTACACTCTTCCTCACCATGACAATAATAATACAAATAGTATAAATGGCACGGCATAACCCTTCGTGCTTTTACACTCATCCTTACCATGAAATGATAATATAAATTCGGAAGAGTATTTTAAATGCGGGGATCTATATTTATCAATCAATTTAATACTAGAATACCGACCTCACCATCCAATATAATCAAGAATAATTAAATTAGCAATAATTTCATGATTTATGATCGAATAAACAATAATAAACTTAAGCAGGAATATCTTAATCAAATAGGCAATTATTCACAATGAACAAATTCCACCCGCATGATTTGACTCAACCACAATACATAAGTACTTGTCACCTCACATATACGTTGTACCTGCACATCAAATCACGTAGAAAATAGACAAACAAGTCCTACTCCCTCAAATCAAGGTTAACCACGACACTTACCTTTCTTTGCAACCAACTCAAGATTCCAATAAACCTTTGCCTCGCGAATTGGTGTCTGAATGCCTCGAATCTAGTCACAAACAATTCAATATATTCAACACGAATTTTAGAAACCAATGCTATATGAAAATACTAAATTTTCCAATTAAAATCCGAAGTTCAATTCAAAACTCAACAGAGGGGCCCACGTCTCGAAACCCGATAAAAGTTATAAAATGTGAACGCTCATTTAGCTACGAGTCCAACCATACCAATTTTACTAAATTACGACATCAACTCGACCTTCAAATCCCCAAATCTTATTTTCAAATCCCTAGGCCCAAATCCTCGAATTTCACCTCAAAAACACGTAATCTAGTTGGAATACTCATTGATAATTCAATATTATTAACTAACAAGGATCACAAGTGACTTACCTCAAGTTTTCCCGTGAATTCTCGCTCAAAAATCGCCCCAATCTGTACTTGAAATGTCAAAAAATGAGAAAAATCTCGGACTCCTTCATGTTTATTATGTCCAGGGATTTTCGCTTCTATGGTGCATTTGGCCGCATCAGCAGCCTCGGAGAGGCGAGGAGTGTTGTCGCTTCTGCGGGATGGATCGCTTCTGTGGACAAGAGTCCGTTTCTGCAGACTCGCTTCTGCGAAGAAGCCTTCCCTCTCACCTTCCGTTTCTACAATGGATCACCCGCAGGTGCAACCTGCTTCTACGGTCAACATGCGCTTCTGCGATCACTGGTTGCCCTTCCTCCACTGTGCGGGCTCGCACCTGCAGTCAAAAATTCTGAGGTGCGATTGCACTAGCAGGCCAAAATTCCAGATTTTCCTTAAGTCCAAATTTTAATCTGTTAACCATCTGGAATCCATCCGAGGCCCTCGGAACCTCTAGCAAATATATCAACAAGTCCTAAAACATCATACAGACCTTCTTGGGGTCTCAAATCACTTCGAACAACATCAAAACTACAATTTTCTTCTCGATTCAAACTTAATGAATTTATGAAAACTTAAATTCTAAAACTCGCACCGAAACACGTCAAATCAGTCCGGAATGACAAAAAATTCTTGATGTAAGTCCGAAACTACATAATGGAGCTATTCTAACTCTCGGAATTGAAATCTGACCCCTTATCAATAAAAGTCAATTTGTGGCCAAACTTTGAAATCTTTAAGCTTTCAAACTTCTAATTTTTAATAAATGGCGATAACTCAAGCTAGGGACCTCCAAATTAAATTTCGAGCATACATCCAAGACCCAAATTATGATATGGACCTACTGGAGCTGTCAGTATGCTGATACAAATATGTTATATCAAACTATTGACCAAAGTCAACTCAGCTGAGTTCTAAAGCACTATTTTTTATTTTTATCAAATTTTCACATAAATGCTTTCCAAAAAAATATATGGACTGCACACGCAAGTCGAGGAATGCTAAATGATGTTATTCGAGGTCTCAGAACATAGAAATGAATATTAAATTTAAAGATGACCTATCGGGTCATCACATTTTCCACCTCTAAAACATATGTTCGTGCTCGAACGGAATTAGAAAAAGTACCAGGGCTGGTGAAAAGGTGTGGATATCTACTCCGCATGTTCGACTCGGACTCCCAGGTAGATGCTTCAACCGTCTAGACTCTCCACTACACTCGAACTGATGGATAACTCTAAGACCTCAACTGTCGGACCTGCCGGCTAGAATAGCTACCACTTCCAACTCATAAGTCAAATCCTTGTCCAATTGGAATGAGTTGAAATCTAAGACATGGGACAGATCACCGTGATATTTTCGAAGCATAGATACGTGGAACACCGGGTGAACTGCTGATAAACTAGGTGGTAGTGCAAGCCTGTAGGCTACTTCACCCACCCTTTCAAGAATTTCAAAGGGTCCGATATACTTAGGGCTCAACATGCCCTTCTTTCCGAAGCTCATTACACCCTTCATAGGTGAAACCCGAAGCAATACTCTTTCTCCAACCATGAATGCAACATCACAAACTTTATGGTCAACATAACTCTTTTTCCTAGACTAAGCTATGTGAAGATGATCCTGAATAATCTTGACCTTATCCAAGGCATCCTGTACCAAATAGGTACCCATCAACAGAGCCTCTCCCGGTTCCAACTGTCGAACGACATCGCCTCTCGTATAATGCTTCATATGGAGCTATCTGAATGCTAGACTGGTAGCTGTTGTTATAGGCAAACTCTACAAATGGCAAGAATAAATCCTAAGAACCTCCGAAATCCTTAACACATGCCCGAAGAATAGCCTCCAATATTTGAATAATGAACTCAGATTGTCTGTCCGTCTGAGGATGAAATGTTGTACCTAACTCAACCCGCATTCCTAATTCATGTTGCACAGCCCTCCAGAAGTGCGAGGTGAACTGCGTACCTCGATAAAAAATGATAGACACGAACACACCGTGAAGGCGGAAAATCTCTCGGATGTAAACTCCGTCAATCGCTTTGAAGATAGGTAACTGCTACTGGAATAAAATGTGCTGACTTGGTCAACCTGTCCACAATGACCTATACCGCGTCAAACTTTCTCTAAGTCCGTGGAAGCTCAATAATAAGATCCATATTGATACGCTCCCACTTCCACTCAGAAATTTCGAACTTCTGAAGCAAACCATCAGGTCTCTGATGCTCGTACTTGACTTGTTGACAATTTAAACACCAAGCTACATATGCAACTATATCCTTCTTCATTCTCCTCCACCAATAATGTTTCCAAAAATCTTGATACATTTTGGCGGCACCTGGATGAATAGAATACCATGAACTGTGGGTCTTCTCAAGAATGTATTCAAGATGGTAATCTACATTAGGCACACAAATATGACCCTGTATCCGCAGAACTCCATCTTCCCCCACAACAACCTATTTGGCACCATCGCGTCGCACCGTGTCCTTATGGAGAAGCAAATGAGGATCATCATATTGTCGCTCTCAAATGCGCTCATACAAGGAAGACCGAGTGATTGTGCATGCGAGAACCCGACTGGACTTTGAAACATCTAACCTCATGAACTGATTGGCCAAAGTTTGAATATATGCAGCTAATGGCCTTTCACCAACCGGAATATACGCAAGGCTGCCCATACTCACAGCCTTTCTACCCAAAGCATCGTCCACCACATTGGCCTTTCCGAGGTGATACAAAATGGTGATATCATAGTCTTTCAACAGCTCCAACAATCTTCTCTGCATCAAATTGAGATCGTTTTGTTTGAATAGGTACTATAGGTTACGATGATCAGTGAATACCTCACACTAGACACCGTAAAGGTAATGCCTCCATATCTTCAGCGCATGAACAATGGCTGCCAATTCTATGTCATGAACAGGGTAATTCTTCTCATGAACTTTCAACTGTCACGACACATATGCAATCACTCTGCCATCTTGCATTAATACCGCGCCAAGCCCAATGCTAGATGCATCACAATACACCGTATAAAAGCCTGAACCTATGGCAATACCAATTCTAGCACCGTAGTCAAAGAAGTCTTGAGCTTCTAAAATCTCAACTCACACACGTCTAACCATCTGAATGGGGCACCTTTCTAGGTCAATTTGGTCAATGGGGCTGTTATGGATGAAGATCCTTCCACGAACAGGCGATAATAACCTACCAAACCCAGAAAACTTCGAATTTCTGTAGCTGAAGTATGTCTAGGCCAATTCTCAACTGCCTCAATCTTCTTAGGATCCAATTTTATGCCTTCTACCAATATAACATTCCCCATAAAGGCAACTAAGTCTAACCAAAATTTGCATTTTGAAAATTTGGCATATAACTGATTATTCTTCAAAGTCTAAAGCACAATCCAAAGATGTTGCTCATGCTCCTTTCGACTACAAGAGAAAATCAAGATATCATCAATGAATACATCCAAAAAAGAATCCAAATAGGGTTTGAATACCCGGTTCATCAAATCCATAATTGTTGTTGAGGCATTTGTCAGCCTAAATGATATCACTAGGAATTCGTAATGCCCATACCGAGTCCAAAAAGTTGTCTTAGGGACATCAGATGCTCGAATCTTCAATTGATGGTAACCAGACCTCAAATCGATCTTTGTAAACACCTTGGCACCCTGAAACTGATTGAGTAAGTCATCAATCTTGGCAACTAATACACTTTCTTGATAGTATCCTTGTTCAGTTGCCGATAATCTATAAACATTAGCATTGAACCATTTTTCTTCTTTACAAATAACAGTGGTGCACCCTAGGGCGAGATACTAGGTCTAATAATGTAACGACCCAACCGGTCGTTTTGCGTTGTCAAATCTTGTTCCCCTAAATGAGACTTTCTATAGTAGCTTATTGTGATTTATGACTTGTGGGGACTGGTGGTTCGGGATTCGAAAGTGTTTAGAGTGCTTTTGGGACATTTGGTTCCTTCATGTTGGCCTTTAAGGCCAAGTTTGACTTCGGTCAACATTTTTAGTAAAAAACCTCGGAATCGAGTTTCGATGGTTCCGGTAGCTTCGTAGATGATTTTGGACTTGGGCGTATGTTCGGAATGGGTTTTGGATGACTCGGGAGCGTTTCGGCGCGCAATATTGAAATAAGAGTTCCTTAAGTCTATATTCTGGTTTGGAGTGTTTTTTTGCATTATCGAGGTCCAAATGGAATTTCGGATCGGGAATAGTTCTGTTACCTCATTTATGACTTTCCTGCAAAATTTGGTTTCATTCCAGGAAGTATAGCTCGGTTCGGCGCATTGTTAGTGAAGTTAAGAAAACTTAAAGTTCCTAAGTTTGGTTCTAGGGGTTTTGAGGTGTGATTTTGAGTTTTAGCATTGTTGCAGGTGTTCCGAAGGCTTGAGAGAGTCTATATTATGATTTGGGACTTGTTGGTATGTTTGGACGGGGGCTCGGATTGGCCCAAGTGCCTCTCGGGCACCAAACAAGGCCAAAAACTAGCTGAAGCAGTTACTGGTGCACCTGATCTGGTGTGGCCGCAAGTGCGGTTGCCCAGTTGCAGGTGCGAGAATGATCCTGCGGTCCAGGCCTCGCAGGTGCGATCCTTAGGTGGGTTGCCCAGTTCTCGTAGGTGCGGGCTCCTTTCCCACAGGTGCGGAGCCGCACAAGCCCAGGCCCTTATCCATTTTCCTCAAGTGCGAGCTATTGCTCGCAGATGCGAGACCGCAGGTACAGTCGTCGAGTCGCAGGTGCGGAAACCCCTGTAGGTACAAAGGTCTTTAAGTGCGGGATTATCTTATTCCCACTCCATTTTCTTCCACCATAGGCGATTGTGAGAGCTTGGAAAAGAGCCCCACGACCCAGCCACTGTGAGGTAAGTAAATTCTATCCTAAAGTTAGTTAATGCATGAATTCCTAGCTTAGTTAACTACCTAATTAGTGAAAAATTAAGGATTTGGGTAACCTAGGGCCTTCGAAAATTTAGAAAATTACCCGTGCATTGGCTATGAATTCATACAAAAATCATATATTAATGATCCTTAGGTTATGGGTGAGTGTTTCCTTCAAGAATTTTCGAAATCCGAGCATGCGGGCCCGGGGTTGGATTTTGGGATTTCTTCAAGAATGATGAATTTGACTAAATAATAGGAGAATTTCATGCTTTGAGTATAAATTGATATATTTATGTAACGTTTGGTTAGCTTTGAGTCCTTTGGGTTACGAGTTCGGAGTTTCGGGCGCATTCTTGACCCGGGGAGTAGGTGCGATGCGAGGTGAGTCTCCTTTCTAACCTCATAAGAGGTTATTGTCCCCGTAGGTGTTTTCAATGCTATATGTGATAATTGTGGGGGGCTACGTACATACAAAGTGACGAGAGTCCGTACATAGCGGCAATTATTATTATTATGTTCGGGTAGTTAGGCAAACATCATGCCTTGTGTTTTACTTGATATGAACTATATGCTTAATAAATTAGATGTTACATGCAGCTTATTTCCTTAAGATCACGGAATTTGAGAAAATTTGTAAGGAATTTTTTACTGAAAAGTAATTTTAAAAAGGAATAGTGCGTGTGTATGTGACCGCTTCGCAATTTATATTCCGCGAGCGGAGTGTGATTTCCTCCACTCTTATGGGAGCGGGCCGTACGCCATGGAGGATTGGAAGATGCACTTTTGGTTCGAGCCGTTCGATCCTCGGCAGTGCATAGATATGAGAACTTTATGGAAAGGTGCACTTATGGTTCGGGTCGTTTGACCCTCGGCAGTGCACGGACACGACTATCTTATGACTCCGGCTGGTAGTCCTTACCCTGTATGCGCATGATTTATTTGTTACTAAATTCATGGACATTGATTTGAATGATATTTGGGGGAAGGTGAAGTAGTAATTGTTTATTTGGTTCCAGTACTTCCTTGGATTTCAGTGTCTTATATATATTTATTGCTTCACTGCCTTTACATGCCTACTGTTTTCATCATATTCTGTTAAATTATATTGTTGGACCTTAGTTAGTGTCATGTCGACCTCTCGTCACTATCTCTTCGAGGTTAGGCGGGTTACTCACTGGGTACATATATATTTATGTACTCATGCTACGCTTCTGTACTTAATTGTACAAGTTCTGAGGCTGGTGCATCTAGTTGTCAGACCGGAGCTTGATTCTGATTATAGACGTACCTGACTTCACGGTGAGCTGCTTTCTCTTGGCGATCTCCGGCAACACCATAGGGTTTCTCTTGCTTATTTCCCGTATATTTCTTTTAGACAGTGGGACTGTATATTGTATCTTTTGTATATTCTATTAATATGCCCGTAGGACTTGTGACACTAGATCCTGGGCATACACGTGATAGTTATTATGGATTACGGGTCTGTATATATATTGGCTCACGCCTCCTCATGACCGCTTTTGATTAAAAACTGGCTAATTATCCTTGTCGATTTATGTTTCAAGTTTTAAAAACTGAGTATACGTTGAAATGTTTAATCTAATAAGAAAGAACCCTTAGTAAATTGAGTGTTGGCTTGCCTGACCCTTCCGTTGGGCTCCATCACGACCTAAGTTAGGATTTTGGGTCGTGACAACATGGTATTAGAGCACTAGGTTCACGTAAGTCTCACGAGTCACGGGCGAACCCAGAAGAGTCTTATGGATCGGTATGGTGACGTCTATACTTATCTTCAGAAGGCTACGGTGTGTTAGGAAACCTCTTTTTTTTCTTATTCTATCGTGCATTCGATGATTTACTAAACTCATTCTTCTATTCTCTCACATATGGTGAGGACGCGTGCATCTGATGATCCAGACCCGGGAAGGGCCACTACCCCAATTTTCCAAGGCCGTGGAAAGGCCGGGGGTGGGCACTGGCCCGAGGTAGGGGACGAGGGTGCCCCAGAGCTATTCCAATTCCACCACCAGAGGACCCTATCATTGAGGAGCAGGACGAGGTGCCTCCAACAGTTCCTGCTCCCGTAGACTTCATGATGGCGCCAGGCTTCCAGGCGGTCATGGGCCGTATGATGAGATTTATGAACACCATGTCTCAGGCTGGTTTATTTCCAGCACATCCTGCCACTTCTCAGGCAGGAGGGGGAGTCCAGACCCCTACTGCCCAGGCTGCAATCCAGAGAACAGCATTACATCATACCCTGGGGACATTGCCCGTGGGTGGGGTCCAGACCATTTACGGACGGTGATCCGTAGAAGTTATTGGATAGATGGACTCGATTGCACCCTCCGGTCTTTGGGGGTGAGCAAGGCAAGGATGCCTAGGATTTTGTGGATAGGTGCAGGGATAGACTGCACAACATGAGGATACTAGAGTCTCATGGAGTGGATTTCACTACCTTCCAATTGCAGGGCAGAGCTCGTAGGTGGTGGCAGTCCTATATTCTTAGCAGGTCAGCAGATTCTCCTCCTGTCACTTGGGAACAGTTCACGCAGATGTTTCTGGGTAGATATATCCCACCCTCAGAGAGGGAAGAGCTTCAGTATCAGCGGCTGGAGCAGGGACATATGTCAGTGACAAATTATGAGGCCAGATTTTCAGAGTTGTCTCGCCATGCACTCATGATACTACCTACTAATGCAGAGAGGGTGCGGAGATTTTTGGCTGGGTTACATCCAGGTATTAGGGCCACCATGGTCCGAGAGGTGGAGATGGGTACTCCTTATCAGCTCGTGGTAGAGATTGCTCGCAGAATCGAGGGGTATCAGTCGAGGAGCAGGGAGTAGGGGATGTAGGACAAAAGGGCTAGATTCTCCAGAGATTTCAGAGGTGCCCCAGCTAGGGGCAGAGGCAGAGGCAGAGGCAGTTTAGCAGTGGTCATCCCAGCAGGCCTTTATATTCAGCACCTCCACCACCTCCCCGAGGTGTTCCAGCGAGGCCTCATTTCAGTGCCATGCCAGAGCGTTCCTACCGTCCTCCAGCCATTCAGAGTTCACCAAGTGGTTATCCTAGTCATCCTTGATCCTTCGACCCCTACTTCAGTGTTATGCCAGAGGGCTCACATCGCCCTTCGGCCATTCAGGGTTCTTCTTTGGGGCAGCAAGCTATGGTATCTGGGGGTTGTTGCGAGTGTGGAGATCCAGGCCATATGAGGAGGCATTGTCCCGGGTTTTGGGGCAAGGCCGTGCAGCAGGGTTATCAGCTGATGGGTCCAGCACCAGCAGTCCGGCCACCTAGAGGTGGAGGACAGGTCGGCAGGGGTCGTCCTAGAGGTGGAGGCCAGTCAGGGGGAGTTCAGGCGGCTCCTGTTCACCCTGGTGGAGCTCAGTCTTCCGGTACTCTAGCCAAATTCTATGCCACTCCGGCCAGATCAGATACAGTGTCCTCAGACGCCATGATCACAGGTATTATCTCAGTATGTTGTAGAGAGGCTTCAATATTATTTGACCCAGGACCCACATATTCATATGTTTCAGCATTATTTGCTCATTTTTTGGATGCTCCTCGCGAGTCCTTGGGTTCCCCTATATATGTGTCTACTCATGTGGGCGATTCTGTGGTGGTAGACCAGATCTATCGGTCTTGTGTGATCACCTTCTGTGGGTTCGAGACCAGAGCAGACCTTTTATTACTCCACTTGGTTGATTTTGAGGTTATTCTAGGCATGGATTGGCTATCTCCTTATCATACCGTGCTAGATTGCCATGCCAAGATAGTTACTTTAGCCATGCCCGAGTCACCTAGGTTGGAGTGGAGAGGTTCCTCAATTAGTCCACCAGCCGGGTTATTTCATTTATGAAGGCTCGACATATGGTCGAGAAGGGTTGTCTGGCCTATCTTGCTTATGTACAGGACACCACCACTGAGTCTCCGATGATTGATTCAATGCCAGTGGTTCGAGAGTTTGCTGATGTATTTCCTTCAGACCTTCCAGGCATGCCTCCGGACCGTGATATTGATTTCTGCATTGATTTAGCTCCAGGCACCCAGCCTATATCTATTCCTCCGTACCATATGGCTCCAAAGGAGTTGAAGGAGAAGCTTGGAGAATTGTTAGCTAAGGGGTTCATCAGACCGAGTGTATTGTCGTGGGGTACTACAGTTCTATTCGTGAAGAAGAAAGATGGGTCCATTTGGATGTGTATTGATTACCGCCAATTAAACAAGGTCACCATTAAGAACAAGCATCCTTTGTCGTGCATCGATGATTTGTTTGACCACTTACTAGGTGCTCGGATGTTTTCTAAGATTGATTTGAGATCGGGATATCATCAGTTGAAGATTCGGGCCTCATATGCTCTGAAGACAGCTTTTCGTACGAGATATGGCCACTATGAGTTCCAGGTGATGTCCTTTGGCTTGACTAATGCCCCAGCCACATTCATGAACTTGATGAATATGGTGTTCAAGCCGTATATTGATTCCTTTGTTATTGTCTTTATTGATGACATCTTGATTTACTCACATAGCCTGGGGGAGCACGAGCAGCATTTGAGAGTTGTGCTCCAGACCTTGCGGGAACAGAAGTTATATGCTAAGTTCTCCAAGTGTGAGTTCTGGTTGGTTTCCATGGAATTCTTGGGGCATGCGGTATCCGGAGAGGGTATCAAGGTTGATCCTCAGAAGATTGAGGCAGTTCAGAGTTGGCCGTGTCCTACTTCAGCTACAAAGATCAGGAGCTTTTTGGGCCTAGCAGGCTATTATCGCTGATTTGTGGAGGGGTTCCCTTCTATTGCAGCTCATTGACCAGATTGACTCAGAAGAATTCCCCATTTCGATGGTCTGACGAGTGTGAGGCGAGCTTTCAGAAGCTCAAGGCAACATTGACTTCAGCGCCCGTTTGGTATTGCCTTTCGGTTCTGGGATGTACATAGTATATTGCGACGCTTCACGCGTTGGCTTGGGGTGTGTGTTGATGCAGGATGGGATAATTATTTCTTATGCTTCGCGCCAGTTGAAGATTCATGAAAAGAATTACCCTTTTCACAATTTAGAGTTGGCGATGATCGTTCATGCTCTTAAGATTTGGAGGCACTACTTGTATGGGGTGTCCTGTGAGGTTTATACAGACCACCGAAACTTTTATCACTTGTTCAAGCAGAGAGATCTTAATATGAGGCAGCGCAAATGGCTTGAGTTATTGAAGGATTATGATATCACCATTCTTTATTATTCGGGAAAGGCAAATGTGGTAGCAGATGCTTTGAGCATAAAGGCAGAGAGTATGGGTAGCTTGGCTTATATTGCAGCAGAGGAGACACATCTAGCCTTGAACATTCAGTCCTTGGCCAATCGTCTGGTGAGATTAGATCTTTCAAATCCTCATCGAGTTTTAGCACTATAACGACCCGACCGGTCGTTTTGAGCTCTAGCGCGTCGTTCAGCGGTTTGAAGTTGTGAGCATCTCCGTTTTACGTATTATGACCCGTGGGCATGATCAGAATTTTATTTCAGGAAGTTTAGAATTGGTTTGGAAAGAAAATTCTCATTTCAGAAGCCTTAAGTTGGAGAAATCAGCTAAAACTAGAATTTTGAGTAAACAATCTCTGAATCGGGATTTGAAGGTTCCGGCAGGCTCGTATGATGATTTAGGACTTGGGTGTATGTCCAGATCGGGTTTTGGATAACCCGGGACAGTTTCGGCGCATATTATGAAAGTTAACATTTTAGAAGGATTTCATGAATTTAGGCTTGAAGTGCATATCAGTGAGGTTGATGTCCGTTTGTGATTTTAAGTCTAGGAATAGCTCTGTATGGTGATTCTGTCATTGGGAGCGCGATCGGAAGTGAATTTGGATGTCCGTAGGTCATTCTGGCTAAAGAAAGAAATTTGAAGGTTTTTGGAAAATCCGGCCGGAAGTGGAAGTTTTGATATCGAGGTCGGAATGCAATTCCAGAAGTTGGAGCAGGTTTGTAATGCTGAATATGACTTTTCTGCGAAATTTGAAGTCATTCCGAGTTCTATAGGTCGGTTCGGCAAATCGTTATAGAATCTACAATTTGAAAGTCCTAAGTTATGAATTCAGGGGTTTTGTGATGCGATTTTGAGTTTTAGCGATGTTTTTAGTGTTCTGTAGGCTCGAGCGAGTCCGTATTATGGTTTGGCACTTGTTGGCATATTGGGACGGGGGCCCGGGTGGGCCCACTGCCTCCCGAACATCACACGAGGCCAAAAACCAGCTAAAAAAACTGTTGGTGCAGCTGTTGCTGGTGTGACCGCAGGTGCGGTTGCCAAGCCGCAGGTGCGGGACCGCTCCTGCAGCAAGCCTCGTAGGTGCGAAAACCATGGGGTCCCCCTACCTTCGCAAGTGCGGAACAATTTCCGCAGGAGCAGGTCTGCTGGTGCGGAAACCCCTCCGCAGGTGCGATTCCCAACCCCCTCGCCATTTTCCGCAGGTGCGATTGTTTTCTCGCCGGTGCGGGACCGCAGGTGTGGTCTCAGGGTCGCAGGTGCGGAAACACTTGTAGGAAGGCATAATTAAGTGTTTAAACACGGGTTTTCTTCATTCTTTCTCATCCAAAACACCATTAGAGAACCTTCAAGCTTGAGCATCACCCTCTACGACCTATATAGTGCTAAGGTGAGTAATTCCTCTCTATTTTCCTAATCTTTACATGGAATTCAACTAGAATTAATTACTAAAACATCAAAAATCAAGGAATTGGATAGTAAAAGTTAGGGTTCTTAAGAATTTGATAAATCACTCAATGATTGCCATGCATTCAAATAAAAGTTACGTAATCTTGATCCTTAGGCTACGAGTGAGCGACCCCTTCAATAATTCTCGATATTCGAGCATACGGGCTCGGGGTTGAAATTGGGTAATTCTTCAAGAATGGCGAATTTTGGGTTAATAGGTTAATTCTTCTTCCTTGATCATGAGTTGATGTAATTATACTATATTTGGCTAGTTGCGAGCCGTCGAGTGTAGATTTCAGAGATTAGGGTGCATCCTAGATCCAAGGGGTGGTTTTGTCACGAGGTGAGTATCCTTTCCAATCTTGTAAGGTGGAAATGTCCCCATAGGTTCCTTATTGTTGTGTATTCAGTGGTAGGGGCCACGTACGTACCGAGTGACGAGAGTCTGTACGAGGTGACTATATTTCTACGTCAGGTAGCCTTAGGATTCACAAGTATGCCTCTATGTGCCCTACTTGTACTTTGTATGTGTTATGAATTGTATAGTACTGTTGAAATGATATAGAAACGTAAGTCATTGTGATTTAAATCCCAGTCGATTATTCGTGGTATTGGCACAGTCCTGTTGAGTTCACGGTTGAGTTGGTACACATATGTACTTATATATATATATATACTTGATATCGAGTCAGGACACGAGTCGCAGGGATGATGCGCGACCATGGGCTAGCTTATTATTATTATTATCAAGTCAGCACACGAGTTGCAGGGATGATGCGTGATCGTGGGATAGCTTATTATTATTATCGAGTCAGCACACGAGTCGCAGGGATGAAACACGATCGTGGGATAGCTTATTATATCGAGTCAGCACGCGAGTCGCAGGTATGATTCACGATCTTGGGATAGCTTTATGACCCCAGTCCCTATGACCACCTTTATGACTCCGGCCGGTTGTCTTGTCCTGGTATGCGTATGATCACTTGAGTTTGAGTCATTTAATAAAAATTGGAGTGTCAAGCATTGGTTAAGAGAAGATTTTTGGTACCTGCGACTCGTGTGCTGACTCGATAATAATAAGCTGACCCACGACCGCGCATCATACCTGCGACTCATGTGCTGACTCGATAATAATAAGCTGACCCACGACCGTGCATCATACTTGCGACTCGTGTGCTGACTCGATAATAATAAGCTGACCCATGGTCGCGCATCATACCTGTGAGTCGTGTGCTGACTCGATAACAAGTGCATATATATATATATATATATATGCACTTGTTATCGAGTCAGCACACGACTCACAGGTATGATGCGCGACCATGGGTCAGCTTATTATTATCGAGTCAGCACACGAGTCGCAAGTATGATGCACGGTCGTGGGTCAGCTTATTATTATCGAGTCAGCACATGAGTCGCAGGTATGATGCGCGGTTGTGGGTCAACTTATTATTATCGAGTCAGCACACGAGTCGCAGGTATGATGCGCGATCATGGCTTAGCTTATTATATCGAGTCAGCACGAGAGTCGCAGGTATGATTCGCCATCGTGGGTTAGCTTAAGACCTCAGTCCTTATGACCACCCTTATGACTCCGGCCGGTTGTCTTGTCCTGGTATGTGTATGATCACTTGAGTTCTGAGTCACTTATAATGGGATAGTCAAACATTTGTTAAGAGGAGGATAAGATACATTAGTGTTCATTTTCAGTTATCACCTGGATCACCTTATTTGATATGCACATCTTGTTTATTTCTTTATTCCTATGTACGTAAAATCATTTGGTACTATTTTCAAAGATATGGATTTGTCAGGACATCTGAGGAAAAAGAAGTGGGAACTGTCATTTACTTTGATATTTTAGGAAAAAGGGAATGGGAGTGGGTGTTTACGTATTTTCAGAAATTACAGACTTCAATGCTTTATATGTGTTCGCTGCTTAACTGTCTTCACAAGCCTACCGCTTTCATCATATTCTGTCATATTGCTATTATTGGACCTTAGTGAGTGTCGAGTCGACCCCTCGTCACTACTTCTTCGAGATTGGGCGGAATAATCACCGGGTACATATATATATATGTACTCATGCTACACTTTCTGTGCATTTTGTTGCACATGTACATTCATAGTACATTGATTGACCTAGAAACTTACTCGGGCTGCATTCATCCGGAGGCGCTCCGTAGCTGACAGAGTCTCCGTCTTTCTATAGCTTTACATTGCACCTTTATTGCCTTTGTCACATTTATTTCTCGGACAAGAGTTGTATAATTGTATAAATTCTTAGAAATTGCTCATGTACTTGTGATACCGGGTTTTGGGGATGTGTTGGGATTTATTTCATTTAACTGGATTGATGTGCTGTCGTATTTAAGTTTACTAAAATGTATTTATTTGATTATGAAATGCATGAAAATGATAACGATTTCGAAAATGTTAAAACTGGAAAGTTGTTTCAATTAATTAATGGTTTGTCTTGCCTGACCTTGTGTCTGGCGCCATCACGGCCTTAGGAATTTTGGGTCGTGATAATGTGGTATCAGAGCGCTTGGTTCCCATAGGTCTCACGAGTCATGAATAAGTCTAGTAGAGTCTTGCGGATCGGTACTGAGACGTCTGTACTTATCTTCGAGAGGCTCCATGGCTGTTTGGAGTACTTCCCTTATTGATTCTTTATCGTGCGAGTTGACTCCTTTGAGGCTTATGCCTATGTTCATTCCTACTCAATCTTACGCGTCGCGAAGTGCTTGCTATGGATCAGGAACTTGAGGAATGGAAATGATGCTACGGATGTAATTCGAGATGCTTCCATGTGTAGATGGTCGTGGTTGTTGTTATGGCCCTGTGAAAGGGTAATATGTCGTTTCAGCTCAGTAGCTGTGTTTATGGGAGCCTTAAGGCTTAGCTCAGGTATTGATTATGGTTGTAATTAATTGTCGTGCGGTGTCGATATGGTGATAGAACGTTTGCCCATATGTTGGGGAAGGTGAATTGTTTGAAGGGGGGTCTTCTCAGAGTATGATTTCGAGATTCCAGTGCTTTTGTTCTGGCAGAGGGAAGGCATTTGGAGTATGAATGGCTCGATTGGGATTGATAAAGTAGTAAGACTTGGTGTCTTCAAGCGAGATGGGGTATGCACCGGTGACGTGTAGTCATTGTCATTGATCGAATGGAATGTGTTAGGTTTGTCGGTGTTATGGTTTCTTCGGTTGCATGGGGACAGAGTATTGAGAGGAAGTATTGAGGAACGCGGTTGGCAATGAATGATCCTAGAATGAAGCAGGGCGTAGGATGGGGTATTGAGGTCGCAGAGAGCATGCATTTCAGCGTCACTGGGAGGTGTCAGCAGGTGATTTCTACAGGTGGGTTGTCTTCTGGAGATAGGTTAGCAATGGCAGGGTTGGCAGGTTCTGTGAGGGGTCCTAGTGGCTATTTGGTAAGAGATAGGATGTGTGAATGATGCTAGGGAATTCGAGTATTTAGGGAGTGCTAGCAAGAGAATTTGGAAGATTGGGATAGTTTGACTGAGCAAGATCGTGTTATCAAAGGAGGAAGAAGCTCAGCAGGTTCTATAGTGGTGCTAGGAGTGGCTTCGGGCTAAGTGGGGGAGTCCCACCATCTGCAGTAGGGATGTAGGGTTGTCTTCCCATAGGATTGCGTATTGTCGGCGTGTAGGCAAGTTATTTCAGCTTAGGAAAGAGGAGTAAAATGGTAATTGTGCGTAGGATTTGATGGATTTGTGCAAAAGTTGGTCATGCAAGGTTAGGCTTTGGAAGATTCAAATTTTTCTTAAGGCATGGGCGAGTTGTAAGGATAGTAACTCAGTCCCGTAATTCATTGAAAAAGGTGTTCCGGTGCTAGGAGAGCCTTGGAGATTGATTGTATTCGGGGCCAGTCAGAGTGGGTGACTCTCAATAGCGGTCCTAAATGAGTTCAAAAGTTAAAGAATGCGGCGGTTAAGGATTTCAGGAAACAGTATGATCGAGAGTCGAGCTTTTGCAGAGTAATCTCTGAGAGAGATGAGAACGGTTGGAATGTTCTATGATATGTTTCAATACACAAGATGATATTGGATGAGAGAGAGAAATGGACTCCGAATTGAAGAAAAGAATTATCATAAGGGTATGAGACGGGTTGCGGGATTTGGGTAGTGTAGTCTCGTGAATCAAGGTCACTCGGGATGAGTAAGGGTTGAATTTGCTATGGTTTGAAGGAAGTTGTTATTATTCCTGGGGAAATTGAAGATGATTAAAAGAAGATAGATTGATTAGCCATGGTTGAAATGGCACATTTGCGGTAGTGATTGTTTCCTTTGATGGATATTTAGTTAGGCATGTGGTTTGTGCCGGTGTGTGCGGGGTTTGTCGACTGTTGTAATGGATTTTATGTGGGAGCACTTGAGTGCTATGGCCTGTTAGGTATAGGAGGATCCCGGAAGGGTTATGGTGGTAGAGACTACCACTTAAGATTTGCATGATCTGGGTGAATATGGTAATTCACTCGTATGTTGAGATTGTACTCTTGAATTGAGTTAAGTAAAAAGTTTCTATATGAAGAAGTGTTCACCCTATTGGTAGTTCGAAAGTTATGATAGAATTCTCGTGCTACCTCATGTTGGTATGTTAAGTGCTGAAAGCAGTATGTCATTGGGAGTAAGAATCGAGATTCAGGTCTGATGTATATAAGGATGTCATGAGCTCGGAAGAGCAAGACAAAGTGATTCGAAAGTTCAGTGTAAGTTGGTATTATCTTCAGTGTCACCTGAGATTGATATTCGGTGGAAGAGGCTTTGTACCCTGGTCATGGTTTCTTGATATGTTTTGCGGCCTTAGTGTGGTCGGTGTTATGGATGTGCAGACTTGTTGCCTTGTGTGGAAGGTCGTGGAAGCATGACCGCGAATAGATTGTATGAAGTGTGACATGTAGTCACTTGATGGATTTTAGATTTGGACTGAGTATGAAGAAGTGCAATATTGCTTAAATTGAGAATTTATGCGTAGAGGGTGTTCAGTTCAGTTGATTATGGATTATGGGGTGATAGTCACGGTGATGACGGTTGTTCTCGTGTATTATGAGAAAAAGTAGGGTTAATGTGGACCCAGGTAAAAGCTAATAGCTAAGTTTGGTGCGAGCAAGGTGGCTCGATGTTCGTGGATGGATTTATATATGATTATGGGCTTCGTGTGAGCCAGGCATGTCCCTTTCAGTAGATCATCTTTTCATGGAAAGATATTATAATGACGGGTGATGTTGCATCTTCGTCGAATTCATGTGTTATTCTGATTGTGCCGTGTGAGTTGTGAAATGGCTTTGATAATTTCTTATGTGTTGAGGTCCCACGTAGTGGAGATGTTATGTGAGCAGGATAGCTATTGAGATCCAGAGTATATGTATATATATCGCACCTCAGTTGTGCTTGAGTTTTGTAGCCTATGGCTTTATCAGTCTCCCCAGGATGGAATTATGCACTTAGTGTGCTTATGATCGATATTCAATAAATTGTAATAGTGAGCAAATCAGCTCTGTATATATTTCCTTACGTGAGTTTTATGTTATTTGGATCGGGTGGCACGCTGCCACGGGTATGTTAGTTGGATCGGGTTGCACGTCGCAACAGTGTGATGATGAGAAGGGTTAATATGTAATTATTTTCTTGTGTTTGATTTCCTATTTTCTGGTAAGAATTCATATTAGTTGAGTGAGTTGAATAGTTCCGTATCGTTTCTTATTATTATGTTTGAGTTATGGCCTATTGGGTGATGTGGTATCATGTGAGGCTGTTAGCCATGTTTGGGGTGACTTGATGTCTGAGTAGTTCATACTGAGTGAGACGAGATTATCGGATCAGAGATCAGTGTGATGGGGTTATGTGAAGGGTATAATAAAGAACAAATACCATCATTCAGGTTCATAATGAAAGTGACGATTCTAGTCAAGATAAGGTACTCAAGGATTTGTTAACTCTGTGTGAATTTCTGCGCATTTCCTCCGTCCTGTTTGTATCGCCAGCATTATAGTAGAATGTCTGTATAATTGTTATGACGTGCATTGGGTGCATCAGGTTCATGGACCTTGGCTATTAAGGTTCAGGGAGCATCATTGTGGTCAGATGATGAGTTGTGCGGTGCATGGTGCCGATTCAGCAAGGGTATGCAGTCATGATCTGGTACATCATAATCTAGTTGATGCAGTGCTTATATATATTGGAACTAGGCATGGCTAGAGGAATTTCAGGTGTTTGAATGAATTTTGAGCTTATTATATGGATAAAGAAGAAATCTCCAGATTTGATCAAGCTATTGTGATCGACTGGGTTGTGGTAGCACGGGCAGATGCTCGAGATGTTAAATAGTGATTTCAGGTAACTCCAGAGCAGTTCTTAGCACGTTCGAGGACGAACGTCTGTTTAAGTGGGGGAGAATGTAACGACCCGATCGGTCATTTTGAGCTCTAGTGCGTCATTCAGCGGTTTGAAGTTGTGAGCAGCTCTGTTTCAGGTATTATGACCCGTGGGCGTGATCAGAATTTTATTTCAGGAAGTTTAGAATTGGTTTGGAAAGAAAATTCTCATTTCAGAAGCCTTAAGTTGGAGAAATCAGCTAAGATTGGAATTTTGAGTAAACGATCTCCGAATCAAGATTTGAAGGTTCCAGCAGGCTCGTATGATGATTTAGGACTTGGATGTATGTCCGGATCGGGTTTTGCATAACCTGGGAGCATTTTGGCGCATATTATGGAAGTTAGCATTTTAGAAGGATTTCATGAATTTGGGCTTGAAGTGCATATCAGTGAGGTTGATGTCTGTTTGGGATTCCGAGTCTGGGAATAGCTCCGTATGGTAATTCTGGAATTGGGAGCGTGATCGAAAATGAATTTGGATGTCCGTGGGTCATTTTGGATAAAGAAAGAAATTTGAAGGTTTTTGAAAAATTCGGCCGGAAGTGGAAGTTTTGATATCGAGGTCGGAATGCAATTCCAGAAGTTGGAGAAGGTCCTTAATGTTGAATATGACTTGTCCTCAAAATTTGAAGTCATTCCGAGTTATATAGGTCGGTTCGGTGCATCGTTATAGAATCTAGAATTTGAAAGTCCTAAGTTATGAATTCAGGGGTTTTGGGATGCGATTTTGAGTTTTAGCGATGTTTTGAGTGTTCCGTAGGCTCAAGAGAGTCTGTATTATGGTTTGGGACTTTTTGGTATATTGGGATGGGGGCTCGGGTGGGCCCAGGTGCCTCCCGAACGTCACACGAGGCCAAAAACCAGCTAAAACAACTTCTTGTGCAGCTGTTGCTGGTGTGACCGCAGGTGCGGTTGCCCCAGCCGCAGGTGCGGGACCGCTCCTGCGGTCCTAGCCTCGCAGGTGCGAAAAGCCAGGGGTCCCCCTACCTTCGCAGGTGCAGAACAATTTTCGCAGGAGCGGGTCCGCTGGTGCGGAAATCCCTCCATAGGTGCGATCCTCAGCCCCCTTGCCACTTTCCGCAGGTGCGATTCTTTTCTCGTTGGTGCGGTCCTAGGGTCGCAGGTGCGGAAACCCTTATAGGAAGGCATATTTAAGTGTTTAATTACGGGTTTTCTTCATTCTTTCTCATCCAAAACACCATTAGAGAACCTTCAAGCTTAAGCAGCACCCTCTAAGACCTATATAGTACTAAGGTGAGTAATTCCTCTCTATTTTCCTAATCTTTACATGGAATTCAACTAGAAGTAATTACTTAAACATCAAAAATAAAGGAATTGGATAGTAAAAGTTAGGGTTCTTAAGAATTTGATAAATCACCCAATGATTGCCATGCATTCCAATAAAAATTACGTAATCTTGATCCTTAGGCTACGAGTGAGCGACCCCTTCAATAATTCTCGATATTCGAGCATGCGGGCTCAGGGTTGAACTTGGGTAACTCTTCAAGAATGGCAAATTTTGGGTTAATAGGTTAATTCTTCTTCCTTGATCATGACTTGATGTAATTATACTATATTTGGCAAGTTGCGAGACGTCGAGGGTAGATTTTGGAGATTCGGGCGCATCCTTCATCCGAGGGGTGGTTTCGTCACGAGGTGAGTCTCCTTTCCAATCTTGTAAGGGGAAATGTCCCCATAGGTTCCTTATTATTGTGTATTCATGTGGTGGGGTCCACGTACATACCAAGTGACGAGAGTCCACACGAAGCGACTATATTGCTATATCGGGTAGCGTTAGGATTCACAAGCATGCCTCTATGTGCCCTACTTGTACTTTGTATTAGTTATGAATTGTATAGTACTGTTGAAATGATATGGAAGCGTAAGTCATTGTGATTTAAATCCCAGTCGATTATTCGTGGTATTGGCATAGTCCTGTTGAGTTCACTATTGAGTAAGTACACATATGTACATATATATATATATATATGCACTTGTTATCGAGTAAGCACACGATTTGCAGGTATGACGCGCGGCCGTGGGTCAGCTTATTATTATCGAGTCAACACACAAGTCGCAGGTATGATGCGCAGTCGTGGGTCAGCTTATTATTATTGAGTTAGCACACGGGTCGCATGTATGATGTGCATTCGTGGGTCAGCTTATTATAATCGAGTCAGCACATGAGTCGCAGGTACGATGCGCGATCGTGGGTTAGCTTATTATATCGAGTCAGCACGCGAGTCGCAGGTATGATTCATGATCGTGGGTTAGCTTATGACCTCAGACCTTATGACCACCCTTATGACTCCGGCCGGTTGTCTTGTCCCGGTATGTGTATGATCACTTGAGTTCTTAGTCACTTATAATGGGATATTCAGGCATTTGTTAACAGGAGGATAAGATACATTGGTGTTCATTTTCAGTTATCACCTGGATCACCTTATTTGATATGCACATGTTGTTTATTTTTTACTCCTATGTACGTAAAATCATTTGGTACTATTTTCAAAGATATGGATTTGTCAGGACATCTGAGGAAAAGGAAGTGGGAACCGTCATTTACTTCTGTCATATTGCTATTATTGGACCTTAGTGAGTATCGAGTCGACTCATCGTCACTACTTCTTTGAGATTGGGCGGGATACTCACTGGGTACATATATGTATATGTACTCATGCTACACTTTCTGTGCATTTTGTTTCACAAGTACATTCATAGTACATTGATTGATCTTGAGACTTACTCGGGCTGCATTCATCCGGAGGCGCTCCGCAACTGATAGAGTCTCCGTCTTTCTATAGCTTTACATTGTACCTCTATTGCCTTTGTCCTATTTATTTCTCGGACAAGAGTTGTATAATTGTATAAATTTTTAGAAGTTGCTCATGTACTTGTGACACCGGGTTCTGGGGACGTGTTGGGATTTACTTCATTAAACTGGATTGATGTGCTGCCAAATTTAAGTTTACTAAAATGTATTTATTTGATTACGAAATTCATGAAAAAGGTAACAACTTCGAAAATGTTAAAACTGGAAAGTTGTTTCAATTAATTAATGGTTTGGCTTGCCTGACATTGTGTCTGGCGCCATCACGGCCTTAGGGATTTTGGGTCGTGACAAGCACATGTGGTTGCTCAGTCTTCATTATTTGGGGAGATTAAGGCCCAATAGTTCGATGATCCGTGCTTTGTAGAGCTTCGGGAGACAGTGGTGCGGGGTGGTGCCAAGGAGGTTGCCATTGGCGAGGATGGTGTTCTGAGACTTTAGGGCCATTTATGTGTTCCTAATGTTGATGTCTTGAGGGAGAGGATTCTAGAGGAGGCTCACAGTTCTCGGTATTCTATTCATCCTGGTGCTACGAAGATGTATCGTGATTTGAAGCAGCATTACTAGTGGAGGCAGATGAAGAAGGACACCGTGGAGTATGTGACTAGGTGTCTTAATTGCAGCAGGTGAAGTATGAGCACCAGAGGCCAGGAGGCCTACTTCAGCAGATGCCCATTCCTGAGTGGAAATAGGAGCGTATCACTATGGACTTTGTGGTTGGGTTGCCTCGGACTTTGCGGAAGGTTGACGCGATTTGGGTCATTATGGATAGATTGACTAAATCAGCACATTTCATTCCTGTAGCCACTTCATATACTTCTAAGAGGTCGGACCAGATCTACATTCGAGAGATAGTCCGATTGCATGGTGTGATGGTGTCCATTTTATCAGATCAAGGTCCTCAGTTCACCTCGTACTTCTAGAGAGAATTGCATAGTGAGATGGGCACCCAGATAGATCTCAGCACAGCATTTCACCATCAGACTGATGGTCAGTCGGAGAGTACAGTTCAAATATTGGAGGACATGCTATGGGCATGCGTGATTGACTTCGGGGGTCAGTGGGACCAGTTCTTGCCGTTGGCTGAGTTTGCTTACAATAATATTTGCCAGTCCAGCATCGAGATGGCCCCATTTGAGGCTTTGTATGGTCGGCGATGTCGTTCACTATCAGTTGTTTTGAGCCTGGCGAGGTTAAGTTATATGGTATCGACCTGGTGACGGATGCTTTGGAGAGGATGAAGTTGATTCAGGAGAGGCTCCACACAACAGTGCCCAGACAGAAGAGTTACACGGATCACAGGGCGCGTGATGTATCATTTATGGATGGAGACAAGGTTATGTTGAAGGTCTCGCCGATGAAGGGTATTATGAGGTTTGGGAAAAAGGGCAAGCTGAGCTCGAGGTCTATAGGTCCCTTCGAGGTGTTGAGGCGAGTTGGGGAGGTTTCTTATGAGCTAGCCTTACCTCCCAGTTTATCAGGAATTCATCCGGTCTTTCATGTATCCATGCTCCGGAGGTACCACGCCGACTACTCTCATGTGGTTGATTTCAGAACTATTCAGTTGGATGAGAGGTTGGGCTATGAGGAGGAGCCAATTTCCATTATTGATAGACAGGGTCGCCAGTTGAGGTCCAAGAGAGTTTCTGCAGTGAAGGTCCAGTGGAAGGGCCAACTAGTCGAGAAAGCGACCTGGGAGTTCGAGGAGGATATGCGGAGCAGATATCCAAACTTATTCAGCACTTCAAGTATGATTCTAGACCCGTTCGAGGACAAACATTTGTTTAAGAGGTGGAGAATGTAATGACACGACCAACCGTTTTGCGTTGTCAGATCCCGTTCCCCTAAATGAGACTTCCAATAGAAGATTATTGTGATTTATGACTTACAGGGACTGGTGGTTCGGGATTCGGAAGTGTTTAGAGTGCTTTTGGGACAATTGGTTCCTTCAGGTTGGCCTTTCAGGCCAAGTTTGACTTCGGTCAACATTTTTAGTAACGACCTCGGAATCGAGTTTCATTGGTTCCAATATCTTTGTATGATGATTTCGGACTTGGGTGTATGTTCGGAATGGATTTTGGATGACCCAGGAGTGTTTCGGCCCCCAATATTGAAATAAGAGTTCCTTAAGTCCATATTGTGGTTTGGAGCGTGTTTTGTGTTATCGAGGTCCGAACAGAATTCTGAGACTGGGAATAGTTCCGTTATGTCAGTTATGACTTGCCTGCAAAATTTGGTGTCATTCCGAGTAGTATAGGTTGGTTCGGCTCATTGTTAGTGAAGTTAAGAAAACTTAAAGTTCCTAAGTTTGGTTCTAGGGGTTTTGAGGTGTGATTTTGAGTTTTAGCAATGTTGCAGGTGTTCTGAAGGCTCGAGTGAGTCCGTATTATGATTTGGGACTTGTTGGTATGTTTGGACGGGGGCTCGGGTGGGCCCAGGTGCCTCTCGGGCACCAAACGAGGCCAAAAACCAGCTAAATCAGTTGCTGGTGCACCTAATCTGGTGTGACCACAGGTGCGGTTGCCCAGTCGTAGGTGCGACCCCCAGGTGGGTTGCCTAGTTCTCGCAGGTGCGGGCTCCTTTCCCGCAGGTGCGGAGCCGCAGGAGTGGACTCCAGGACACAGGTGCGAGCCCAGACCCTTGTCCCATTTTCCGCAGGTGCGAGCTATTGCTCGCAGATGCGAGACCACAGGTGAGGTCGTCGAGTCATAGGTATGGAAACCCCTGTAGGAAGAAAGGTCTTTAAGTGCGGGATTATCTCATTCCCACTCCATTTTCTTCCACCATAGGCGATTGTGAGAGCTTGGAAAAGAGCCTCACGACCCAGCCACTGTGAGGTAAGTAAATTTTATCCTAAAGTTTGTTAATGCATGAATTCCTAGCTTAGTTAACTACCTAATTAGTGAAAAATTAAGGATTTGGGTAGTAACCTAGGGCCTTCGAAAATTTAGAAAACTACCCGTGCATTGGCTATGAATTCATACAAAAATGATATATTAATGATCCTTAGGTTATGGGTGAGTGTTTCCTTCAAGAATTTTCGAAATCCGAGCATGCGGGCCCTGGGTTGGATTTTGGGATTTCTTCAAGAATGATGAATTTGAATAAATAATAGGAGAATTTCATGCTTTGAGTATAATTTGATATATTTACGTAACGTTTGGTTAGCTTCGAGTCCTTTGGGTGACTAGTTCGGAGTTTCGGGCACATTCTTGACCCGGGGAGTAGGTGCGACGCGAGGTAAGTCTCCTTTCTAACCTCGTAAGAGGGAATTTTCCCCGTATGTGTTTTAAATGCTATATGTAATAATTGTGGGGGGATACGTACATACATAGTGACGAGAGTCCGTATGTAGCGGCTATTATTATTATCTCCAGGTAGTTACGCCCACATCATGCCTTGTGTTTTACTTGATATGAACTATATGCTTAATAAATTAAATGTTACATGCGGCTTATTTCCCTGAGATCATGGAATTTGAGAAAATTTGTATGGAATTGTTTACTGAAAGTAATTTAAAAAGGAATAGTGTATGTGCATGTGACCGCTTCGCAATTTACATTCCGCGAGCGGAGTGTGATTTCCCTCACTCTTATGGGAACGGGTTGTATGCCACGGCGAATTGGAATATGCACTTTTGGTTCGGGCCGTTCGATCCTCGGCAGTGCATAGAGAGGATTACTTTATGGCAAATATGCACTTTTTGTTCAGGCCGTTCGATCCTCGGCAGTGCATAGAGAGGATTACTTTATGGCAAAGATGCACTTTTGGTTCGGGCCGTTCGATACTCGGTAGTGCATAGATGTGAGTACTTTGTGGAAAGGTGCACTTACGGTTCGGGCCGTTCGACCCTCGGCAGTGCAGGACACGACTATCTTATGACTCCGGCCGGTTGTCCTTACCTTGTATGCACATGATTTATTTGTTACTAAATTCATGGACATTGATTTGACAGATATTTGGGGGAAGGTGAAGTAGTAATTGTTTATTTGTTTCAGTACTTCCTTGGATTTCAGTGCCTTATATATATTTGTTGCTTCACCACCTTTACATGCCTACTGTTTTCATCNTACGGTTCTGTACTTAATTGTACAGGTTCTGAGGCTGGTGCATCTGGTTGTCAGACCGGAGCTTGATTCTGATTATAGACGAACCTGACTTCACGGTGAGCTATTTCTCCTGGCGATCTCTGGCAGCACCATGGGGTTTCTTTTGTTTATTTCCCGTCTATATTTTTCAGACAGTGGGACTGTATATTGTATCTTTTGTATATTCTGTTAGTATGCCTGTAGGACTTGTGACACTAGTTCCTGGCACATACGTGATAGTTATTATGGATTACGTGTTTGTATATATATTCTCTCACGCCTCCTCATGGCTGCTTTTGATTAAAAACTGGCTAATTATCCTTGTCGATTTATGTTTCAAGTTTTAAAAACTGAGTATATGTTGAAATGTTTAATCTAATAAGAAAGAACCCTTAGTAAATTGAGTGTTGGCTTGCCTGACCCCGCCGTTGGGTGCCATCACGACCTAAGCTAGGATTTTGGGTCGTGACAAATAAATCCCTAATCAAGCAAGTCTTGTAACGGCTCATTCAATTCTTTCAACTCCGGCGGGGCCATATTGTATGGTGGTATACAAATGGGCAGAGTGCCCAGAGGCAAATCAATACAGAAGTCAATATCTCTCTCATGTGGCATCCCCGAAATTTTTTGCAAGAAATACATTTGGAAACTCACGGACAACTGGCACTGAACCCATAGAAGGAACATCTGCTCTAGGATCACGAATATAAGCCAAATAATCTAGACACCCCTTCTCGACCATACACTGAGCTTCCATGTAAGATATAACCTTGCTGATAAAATTGCCAGGAGTCCCTTTCCACTCTATTCGAGGTAACCCCGGCATGGCTAAGGTCACCATTGTGGCGTGACAATCCAATATAGTATGATAGGGTGACAACCAATCCATACCCAGGATGACATCAAAATCTACCATATCAAGAAGTAAATCCATGCTACCCTCAAGACTCCCAATAGTGATCACACACGAACGATAGACATGATCTACCACAACAAAATCTCCCATCGGTGTGGACATACACACAGAAGCACTCAAAGAATCACGAAGCACAACCAAATATGAATAAAATAGGAGGTCACATAGGAATAAGTAGATCCTGGATCAAATATAACTAAAGCATCTCTGTGGAAAACTAGAACAATACATGTGATCATGGCATCAGAAGACTCGGCCTCAGGCCTAGCTAGAAAAGCATAAAATCGGGGCCGGCCTCCACCTCTAACGACCTGACCTCCACTTGTAGTTGTCTGACCCCTGTCCCTAGCTGGCTGGGCGGGTGGCGGAACAGCTAGTGTTGGAATCATGTCATGAGAACCCTGTTGTTGCATGCTGCCCGGAGACCTGGGGAAAAGTTTAGCAACGTGCCTAAGGTCTCCACAAGTATAACAAACCCTCACTTGTTGTGACTGCTGACCTTGCAACTGGCCATGTCGACCTGGATAACCACTTTGATGGATCTGGATCGGAGGTGCACTAATAGAAGCTGATGGTGAATTGTAAGCTAGCTTGTCAAGATGAGAAAAAATAGGACCACGGCTCCTTGAAGCACCGTGAGATGTCTAAAGTGATGAATATAATGGCCCAGGAGGATGAACCCTACCATAAGTAACAGTACATCCAGATGGGGCGCCTCTAAAATTACCAGAATGACGGGGCCTCTTATCTGACACTGGCCCTCTCTCCTGAGCCGAACTAACTCAATCCGCCTAGCAATATTCACGACTGACTGGAACGAAATATCACGCCATGTCTCCTTGGTCATCTGAAGCCTGATAGTATAAGTATTCCATCAATGAATCTCCCCACTCTCTCCTTTTCATAGGAAGCAAGACGACGACATGATGTCCTAAGTCCATAAATCAGGTCTCATACTAGGTAACAGTCATACTACCCTGCTGGAGACGCTCAAACTACTTGCGGTAATCCTCTCTTACTGTGATAGGAACTAACTTCTCCAGAAATAGCTGTGAGAACTACTCCTAGGTAAGTCCAAGAAAATTAGCTGGTCTGATAAGCATATAATCTATCCACCACCTCTTCGCAGAACAAGTCATCTGAAACACAGTAAAATCGACCCTATTGCTTTCAAGTATTCCCATGTTCCGCAGCACCTCATGGCAGCTGTTAACATAATCTTGTGGGTCCTCAGAAGGTGTACCACTAAAGTGAACCGAAAAGAGATTAGTAAACATGTCCAATCTCAATAAGACATCAGAAGACATGGTAGGCCTATCACCGGCCTGTGCCGAAAACACTGGCTGAATTACCTCAACTGGCAGAGCTGCTGGAGCCTAATATTGGGGAGCCATCTGCTTCAGAGCAGGAGAAGTGGGAGTCTGTGCTCCTCCCCCAACTTGTGACCCAGCCGGTGCCACTCGAAATGTACCATTATAGGCCACACCTTCCATAACGCTCACCTAACGGACTAGAGAATCCTGAAGCATTGGAGTAGCTATGAATACTTCCGGGACCTAAAATGGTCCAACAGGTACAGTCTGAGATGGAACCTCCGCCTCTAAATCCACCTAAGGCTCTACATTAGGTGCTACTGCTTGAGCTCTAAACTGAGCTCTATCCCTGCCTCTATCTCTGCATCCGGTGCGACCTCGGCCTCGGCCTCTGGCGCGACTTCGACCTCGGCTTCTACCACTGGTAATAGTTTCCACCGGGGGCTCTGGCTCCTGTCCGGCGGTAGATGTAGTCACTGGTAATAGTTTCCACCGGGGGCTCTGGCTCCTGTCCGGCGGTAGATGTAGTAAATGTTCTCACCATATGTGAGAGAACAAGAATAAAATGGTTCAAACATCAATGATAGAATAAAAGTCGCACGACAGAGAAGAATAGAAGTGAAATTATTCCTGAACTCCATAATATCTGAGAGATAAGTACATACGTCTTCGTACCGATCTTTCAGACCCTACTAAGGTTTGTCATGACTCGTGAGACCTAGGTAACCTAGTACTCTGATACCAACTTGACATGACCCAAAATTCCCACCTTCGGGACTATGATGGCGCCTAACATTTCACTTTCTAGGCAAGCCAATGTTAGAATAATCTTATCTATTTTTAAACAAATCAAATTAAATGGATGTCAATTACTGAAATAAAGTGTGGAAGACCACAACAACCAAATCATCCAAATACATCTCTAAATCTGGTGTCATAATTGCACGAGCTACTAGAACAATACAAATAAAGCTCTAAATAAAATTCAAATTGTTTGAAAGATAATGCATGACGCTGTGCAGTTATACCTCAAGTCTCCTCTAGGTAGCTGAATTTGAGCTAGTCTATGGTACGCCGCTGGGACCAACTCCAAAATCTGTACAAGAAATGCAAAGTGTAGTATGAGTAAAACCGCTTGTGCATGTATATACATATACGAAGTAATATTGAACACAGTAATTAACAAATTTTACATATTTGGGAGGGAACATGTGAAGTGAAATGGTATAAAAAGGGCAAAATAGTCTTGTGGCCACCTAAACTTGGCCCATTTTTCAACCTAGCAAACAAACTTATAGTTTATTAATTTAAACATTTCAACTTGATGGAGTGAATAATAATAAACACATCTAAAAGCGCGTGTACATCAATTGTGCTGACATGTCAAACACGTCATATACTAGACGATTTATTACTTGACATGTGTTATTTGTGGGTCACAATTTTTAAATTAATTTATCAAAATTCCATTTTATTTTTTACCTTTCTTCTCCACTCAAATCCCCCCC
>ML403782.1:0-56217 GCA_005239525.1 Nicotiana knightiana | reverse complement strand
CCAAACCCCCCCCCCCCCCAAAAAAAAAAACCTAAAACCCACAACAAATAAGCAAAAGAAGATACGGAAAAGCCTCCGACCAAATTCCAAATCCAAGAAATTAGTTGGTTTCCTTCATCCCATTTCCTACTTCTCTTCTTATTTATGTTAAATTCAATTAGGGATTAAATTTTTGACCACCAGAAAACTTCAATAGCTGCCACCTCCAGTTTTCCGGTGACCAATCATAAAACCATATTCCTTTGCTAAAAAGTCCCAAATCGTAAGAGATAAGTAAAACTACACCCCTTCAGATCGAATCTGGCTAGAAAACTCCAAGGTGGTATCTCTTTCCTTGCTTAAGTTTAAAACTCATAACATTTCTTTACTCAAACCATTCACTATATATGAGAAAGAATAAGAAATTTCAATAACAAAAATTTGAAAGAGAATGAGAAGAACTAGATTAAAAAATAGGTGGAATGAATGAACGGAGATAAACGGAGAGGTCACTGGTGAAGATAAGAAAGAGAGGAGAGGCGCTCATTTTTCCCTTTTTTTCATTTTTCAATTTTTTCCTTTTGAATTTAGTATTTTTAAATTGAATTATTGTATTCACGCACATTTTCTGCGGTATTGGCTTGTAGTTTGTCCACATCACTTATGTCACTGCCACATAAGAATAGTCAACAGTCAAAGTATTTTATTAGTATTCATATCATCAAGCTGAGGTGTCCAAATGAAATAATTATAAGTTTGTTTAGCGGGTTGAAAACCGGGTGCAAGTTTAAGTGGCCACAAGGTCATTTTGCCTATAAAACTTTCAGTCAGGGAAGTGTCACGTAGCAACCAAATAATTCACCAAAAACAAAATAGATAGCTGAAATATAAAAATGGCACGGCACCACCCTTCGTTCTTTTACTCTCATACTTCCCACGAAATGATAAATAACTAATACAAATGGCACGGTATCATCCTTTGTGCTTTAACTCTCTTTCTTGCCACAGTATGATGAATAAATCATTTAAATGATACGACATCACCCTTCATTCTTTAACTCTCTTTCTCATTTTATAAATTAATAAATAATAATGTGAAAATGGCACGGCATCACCGTTGTGCTTTTACAATCTTCCTCACCATCACAATACTAATATAATTAGTATAAATGGAATGACATCACCCATCGTGCTTTTACACTCTTCCTTACCATGAAATGATAATATAAATATGAAAGAGTATTTTAAATGTAGGGATCTATATTTATTAATCAATTTAATACAAGAATACCGACCTCACCTTCTAAAATAAGCAACAATAATTAAATTAGCAATAATATTGTGATTTATGATCAAATAAACAATAATAAACTTAAGCAGGAATATCTTAACCAAATAGGCAATTATTCACAATGAACAAATTCTATCTGCATGCTTTAACTTAACCGCAGTGCATAAGTACTCATCACCTCACAAATATAATATACCCGCACATTAAATCACGTTGCAAATAGACAAACAAGTCCTACTCCATCAAGTCAAGGTTAACCACGACACTTACCTCCTGTGAAATCTTGCTCAAAAATATCCTCAACCCGTACTTCAATCGTCCAAAAATGAGAAAAATCTCGAACTGCTTAAATTTTGTTCTATCCAGGAATTTTTGCTTCTATGGTGCATTTGGCCGCATCTGCGGTCTGGTAGATGCAAGAGGGCTGTCGCTTCTGCGGGCTGGCTCGCTTCTGTGGAGTAGTTTCTCCGGAGGAGCTGTTTGCTTCTTCTTCTCGCCTTCCGCTTCTGTGATCGATCACCCATAGGTGCGACCTGTTTCTGCGATCACTGGCTAACACACCTCATTTTTCCCGAAAGATAGTGAGTTTTTTCAATTTAAGTGACATCAATCAAAATGAGATTATTTATTTAATTACAGTTGCCCCTTGGAATGTTTGTTATGGTGTCCCAAGTCACCGGTTCATTTAATCTCAAATCGAGGAAATTGACTCTTATTGATGGTCCGCGAACACAGAAGAACTTCTGTTAATACGGAAGAAGGTGTGAGGCACTCCTGAGTTTCGTGATTTTAGCATGGTCGCTCAACTATTTATTATTGGACTAATCATCTGATTTATTACATGTTTAAAACATAATGTGCATTTTATCTTTTAACTGCTTTTAATTAATCAATTAACCACTTTTAGTATATATGGGTTTTATTTGAACAAATTGCGATGTCGCGCCTTGAGTTGGGGTGTACGAAAACGTACCCACAATCTACAACATGTTAATTTTATTATTATTTGTAGTTGAGGTCAAGTCGCCCGCACACTTGAGTTGGGGTTTACATATCGTAACTATACCACGAAAACCGTACTCATAATCACGATGATTTATTATTAAACGTGCCTAAAGTAACTAGCGCATTTGAATTATTTTCCTAATCTTTAAGATTATTGTGAGGCCAAATTTATGGAATTATTGGGGAGAATGGGTGATATTTTTGCTAATAAGACTTGAATCAGTTATGTACAAATCAATATCCAAGGTTAAGACCAAAACTTCAATTGATACTCCGAGCTAGCCATGCAACCCATTTTGGCTTTGCTCGAAACATTATTATCCTTTAAGTCCTTAAGATTAAGCAGAAGGAAACTAATATTACTGATCTAAACATGTTCACTTCAAATAGAGAAGAAAATAAAAGTTCCTCCAACAGAAGTAGAAAAGTGCCCAAGCTTATCCGAAATATACTCAACTATAGCGTTCAACATTTGGAAATTCTAACAAATTCAAAAATAAACATGAATTCCGTATTATCAAACAAAATGCAAATTATACACCATTCACCAATAAACACCAAAGCAGCACAAGGTATGACCCAAAGGAATCCCACCAGAACCTCTATATTCTTAACAAACGTGAAAATGAAGTTCAAAACGAGTTCAAACAAGCAACTTCGGCATAACAAATTAGCCAAATAAAGGCGAAATCCCAAACCAAACTGATTTCAAGACTGCTTCAACAACAAAACCAGCAACTATAAAACCTTAAATATCCTTCGAACTGCTAGAATATGTATACTAGGTGGGTAAAGATTGAAGTAATTCTGAAATCCTCTCTGCTGTTATTTTTGTTTTCAATTTCTTGTGAAGCTTTTGTTTCCATATTTGAGATGCAATTTTCGAATCTAGAAATATGGTTTCAGATTGTTTGTTTTTTTTTCTTTTCATATGATTGAACGGAAGAATGAGGTGAGAGATGAGTGAAAAATGAGAGAGAGAGTGACGATGTGCGGATGAAGATGAGAGAGTGAGAGGACAGTGAGATGAGACAGGGGATTTTTGGAGGCGGCTAGGGTTTTTCTAAATGGGGGGGATGGGGTCTGTTCTCTATTGGATACGGGAAAGAATGAGTCATTTTTAGATATGTGGGAACTGGAACGACGTTGTTTGGACACTTAACAACGTCGTTCGCAGTGTTTCAAAAGTGTAGGCTAGGTAAGAATGTGGATCGGGCAGACATAGGGATTGGCCTAATTCAGCAGACCTATTTTTCTTTTCTTTGTTTTATTTTCAAAATCAACCACTTTCTTAACAACACCTAATTTAAAACTAATTTGAAAAATAACTCATTTTCTAACAATTAACTAGTTTAATTAACTAATAATGCATGCAACATTATATTACTAATGTATTTTTGTTGTGATTTTCATGTATTAATTCTCGTAGTTAATAAGTAATTAATTCCTAAAAATTCAATAAAACCTAAAATGATATGGAATGAAGATTTAAATATTTTTATAGTTTTTTCTATAATTTTAAGATATTAAATATGCACAATAATGCAACTAAATAAAAACAAACAATTAAAAGGAAATTCTTTGAAATTCTATAATAATCAAAATAATTAGAAAAAAATTTCTTTTTGTGGATTTTTTAGGAGTGTATTCGTAGGGCAAAAATTGTGTGCTCATAGCTGTGTCTCTTCGCTCGAGAACATGAAGAGTTTTCGGGCAAAGATAAAGTGAGCAACTATGAGCAATATTTTCCCGTTGGACACTCCACTTGGAAGAATTTTGAAAATTTTCGAACCTTGCTTCATAGGTTGCCTACATATCATTGGCTATAAAGGAATCAGGTCAGTGTAGTTCTGAAAGTTTTGATAGCTGGACTAACGAGAAGCTGTGATTTCACTGTTGTTGCTACTGTTACTGCTTGCTGAACTCCGTATTACAACAAAATCAAAATAAAAAAAAACTAAACAAGCCTATCAACTATGAGTTACAAGATTCTTATCTATAAGTCTTTTGAAACTTGATCTTGAGTTTTGGTTGGTTCTTCACGCAGACTCTGATCTGAATCTTGATTCTTGCTAGCTGCAGGTGTTAGTTCATTCTTCTATGGCTTCTTCTGATAAAAAAAGGACATACAATGCTTGTGACTTCAGTCATGTCTTGAGCATTCCACATCTTTTCCACCTGCTTTTGTATTTTGGATTCACTTCTTTTTTTTTCTTTTCTTTATTTGGATTAAAACTTCTTCTTTTGGTCGTCTCGATCCCGTGCCTCGAGGTTAAACCTGTTCAGACACCAAACAAACAAACAACAAAAATTATCTTCCCTAGTTTCACTAGAAAAATTTCATGAGTTATTTGTGACAAAACTCTATACTACTTCATTATTGAAAGCAATAAAAGGTCTGGGTTGGTGTACCATGAGAAAATATGATTCTTTAGGAATGGTGTACCTTGATTGTTTAAAAGATGCCTCAACTAAGGATTGGTGTACCTTATGTTGGGAAATATCAACTAGGAAGTGGAGACCCTATGTCTAAAATAAAATCAACTAGGGAGTGGAGACCCTACGTTGGAAAAATGACTAGGGAGTGGAGACCCTATGTTGGAAAAGATACTAGAGAGTGGAGACCCTATGTCTAAAATAAAATCAACTAGGGAGTGGAGACCCTATGTTGAAAAAGGAGACTATGGAGTAGAGACCCTATGTCTAAAATAAAATCAACGAGGGAGTGGAGACACTATGTTTGAAAAAGAGACTAGGGAGTGGAGACGCTATGTCTAGAATAAAATCAACTAGGGAGTGGAGACCCTATGTTGGAAAAGATACTAGGGAGCGGAGACCCTGTGTTGGAAAAGAGACTAGGAAGTGGAGAACCTATGTCAAAAATAAAATCAACCAGGGAATGGAGACCCTATGTCTAAAATATAATCAACAAGGTATTCGAGACCCTATGTTAGAAAGGAGACTAGGGAGTGGAGACCCTATGTCTTAAAAAAATCAACTAGGGAGTGGAGTACCTTTGAAAAAGGAGATTAGGGAGTGGAGATCCTATGTTTAAAATAAAATCAACTAGGGAGTCGAGACCCTATGTTGGAAAAGAGACTAGGGAGTGGAGACCCTATGTCTAAAATAAAATCAATTAGGGAGTGGAGACCCTATGTTGGAAAAGAGATTACGGAGTGGAGACCCTATGTCTAAAATAACTACAACTAGGGAGTGGACACCCTATGTTGGATACGGAATCTAGGGAGTGGAGACCATATATCTAAAAGTTAAATCAACCAGGGAGTGGAGAACCTATATTGGAATAAGAGACTAGGGAGTGGAGACCGTATGTCTAAAATAAAGTCAAGTAGGGAGTGAGGACCCTATGTTTGAAAAGAGACTAGGGATTGGAGAACCTATGTCTAAAATAATATCAACTAGGGAGTGGAGACCCTATATTGAAAAATGACTAGGGAGTGGAGACCCTATGTCTAAAATAAAATCAACTAGTGAATGGATACCCTATATTGGAAAAGCGACTAGGGAGTGGAGCCCCTATGCCGAAAATAAAGTCAATTAGGGAGCGGAGACCCTATGTTGGAAAAAAGACTAGGGAGTGGAGACTATGTCTAAAATAAAATCAACTAGGGAATGGAGACCCTAAGTTGGAAAACGCAGCTAGGGATTGGAGACTCTATGCTACTATGATTTTGTTCTTTTATTTCTTTTTTTATTAAGAGAATGAGTAAAATTCTGGAAGGATTTGGAGGAGAATTCCCTTTTTGGAGTTGTTGCTACTGCAGAGCTATTTTAGTCTCCGTGTGGTTTCTTTTTGGTTGCACTTGCTTCTTGTAAGTTTCGATTTTCAAACAAAGAACAATTGTTAGTTTGAAACGGTGGTTAGTTTTGCGGTCATGTGTGTTTCTATCGCTTGATCTTGGCCGACTTCTTTGATGATAATTTCACCTGCAATTGTTACTTTCCTGAATACCGATTGTATGTCTTGTCCCGGAGAACCTTTGGCTTTTCCAACACTTTGCCCTAGTGGTTGGTCTCGTGGGACTGAACTTTTTCAACTTTATTTTGCCTTTGTTGCATTTACCTTCGGACTTCTTTCTTACAATTTTAACTTTAGAGCATTAAGGTACCTTGGTTTTCAAACATTTCCAAAGACGGTTAGCCACGTGGGACTCAACCTTTTCAACTTCATTCTCCCTCATAAGCATTTCAATTTGATTTTCTCCTTCTAAGAGTTTTGATTTTGAAGCATTGGCCGCCATGGCTAGTCGAGGTCGACTTGATGCCCCTGCCAAGGCTGGGTGCCTTTTGCACACTAACTTATATCAAACGAAATCCCTGTAAATCAGTCTTGCTATACCTTCTTTGACTTAGTTTTGGAACAGAGTTATACCGAAAAGGATTTAAAAAAAAAACAAAAACCAAACAATAGAATGGACAATGAATTTATACAAGAGGTATCCCTTTTGGGGAAAGGAAAGAAGTACTTATTTGGAGTGCATGCGGACTTCAATGAACATGACATACCTTTTGGACTGGATGCCTGATTTGTGTAAACCGTCCAACTCTTATAAATTCATCACACCTTTGGCCTCCAAATCGAGAAACCTTGCCCAAGACTATCAATACCAATGGCTGTGAAGAACCTCTTTTCGATCAGTAGTGCCCTTGTGGGTTTTCACCAGCTGGCCTCTCTTATTTTTCTTCTTACCTTCGTCTTATAGTGCTCGTTGCGAGTGTTCACTAACAAGACTCTCTCATTTTTAATTTCTCTTCTTACCATAGTCTTACGGTGCCTGTGAGGGTTTTCACCAATAAGACTCTCTCATTTTATATCTCTCATTTTAGTTGCATCTGATTCAAGTAATTGTATCCTCCAACTGTTGAACATTTCCGTTGATTGATTGGAAGGACTTGAAAAGGATTTGGGTAAAAAGTATTTGGATTGAATTACAACTTTGGAACCTTTCAAGCGAAACCATCGTCAAACCATTATAACATCTGCCCCAGTTTTCATTTTGGGGGGGAATGTGGATTTTTATTTTGGTTTGACTGAACCCCAGAGAGAGGCTGCCTATGTATCCTTCGAAATCAAGTCGAACGTAGTTCAAGGAGCTTTGTTTCTAATTTTCTTTTGTTTTTCTTTTGTTTTGTTTTTTTTTCATTTTTCATTTTTCATTTTTTTAAAACTAAACTTCCAAGTTCCAAAGAGGGTAATCAAAGAAAGAGAACCGTCTCAACAAGTTTGCAAAGGGTTGGTAGTGTTTGTATAGCGAGAAAGAAAGCCTTCTTCATCCAAATCATAGCATGTTAGAGCTGTGAAAAAGGGTTCAAAAATAATACCTTTTGACCGCATCTGCATTGACAGCTGTCTAAGGGTTATTTCCCTCGATGTCTCCCAAATACAGCGCTTCCTTCGACAATACTCTTCTTATAATGTATGGACGTTTCCAGTTTAGAGCAAATTTTCCTTTGGCTTCTTCATGATGCAGAAGAATATGTCTTAGAACGAGTTGCCCCACTTCAAATTTTGTAGGCCACACTTTCTTATTATAGGCACGAGCTTCTTTGTTGATTGAATTGCCCGTGGCAAATTGCGGCCATCCGTTTTTCATCAATCATAGTCAATTGTTCCAATTGGGTTGTGACCCATTCGTTATCCTCGATCTCGGCTTCAACAATGATCCAGAGGGAGGGAATCTCAAATTTTACAGGTATTATGGCATCACTGCCATAAACCAATAAGTAGGGTGTGGCCCCAACTGATATGTGCATGGTTGTGCGATATCCCAATAGTGCAAAAGGCAGCTTTTCATGCCATTGTATGGAACCGTGAATCATTCCTGAGGATCTTCTTGATGTTCTTGTTTGCAGTTTCAACAACGCCATTAACTTTGGGTCGATAAAGGGTAGAACTACGATGCTAATTTTAAACTGTTCGCTTACCTCCCTCATCAAGTTGATGTTCAGATTTGTAGCATTATTTGTAATGATAGTTTTAGGAATACCAAAATGACAAATAATGTTGGAATGCACGAACTCCACCACTGCTTTCTTGTTGACGTCTTTGAAAGTGACTGCTTCGACCAACTTTGTGAAATAATCAATGGCAACCAAGCTAAATTTGTGCCCATTTGAAGCTTTCGCCTTGATTAACCCAATAACAGCCATGCTCCAAGCAATGAATGGTGAAGGCGCTGACATAGGATGTAACTCTGAAGGCGGTGCATGAATTAGAACACTGTATATCTGGAACTAATGGTATTTCTGGACAAAATTGAAACAATCTTTTTCCATGGTCATTCAGTAATAACCCGCCCGGAAGATTTTCTTTGCAAGGACATTTTCACGACCCCAAATCCCAACCGGCCGTGATGGCACCTATCGTGGAACTAGGCTAGCCAATATATCACATGATCACAATTCCTTTTAAAAACATCCCATTTCCGAAATTTGAGCATTTCATAAATATACAGAACTACTGAATAAAGAAGGTCATCATAGTAAAATACTGCGATCCCCAAAACCCGGAGCCAACATGTCATGAGCATCTAGTGGAATAATCCAAAATAACTATTATAATACAAATCTCCAAAAGCAAAGGTAAATACACAGGAAGGGAAAACAGAGATGCTGCGGATGCCGGACAGCTACCTCTATATCCCGCAACTGGCTCTGTTGCGGACAATAAAGGCTAATGCTCGAGGTCTGCTCCTGAATCTGCACACCGAGGTGCGGGGAGTAATGTGAGTACACCAACTCAGTAGTAATGAAAATAAATCAGGTCTGAGCAGCAAGAATATATAAAACCAATGTCATCATATCACATGAGGCACAACTTTACTTTCAAATAGTATGACATAGATGTATGAAATTTTCATGCCTTAAAAATAAACTTCCGAAAAACCCTTTAAAAATATATATTTTTCAACAACTTCAACCGAAAGGTCTAGTATAAAATGGAATAAATCATATAGAGGCCCCTCAGGCAAAATGAATTTCATAAGCTCAGAATGAAAGTAGCAGAATCATCAGTAGCCCTTTGGGTAGAACATGTATCATAATTAGCCCTCGGGCATGCCTCACAGTCACTCACAATCAGTCACTCAGCACCTCACAGTCACTCACACCTCCCAATCACTCGTCACTCGGCACTCGGCACTTGGCACTCGCGCTCAGTAGGTACCTGCGCTCACTGGGGGTGTATACAGACTCCGTCTTCGGAGGGGCTCCTTCAGCCCATGCGCTAAATAAACAGCCAAATCATGGCATCAATCACTCTCAGGCTCTCAGCCTGTCTCATATCATAAATATCCTCACAACATTGGCCCTCGGCCGCACTCAGTCAGACACTCTCAACATGCCACTCGGGCCATAAATAAAACGGGGTTCTCGACCCAAAAATAATATTTCATTTCAAGAAATAGTAATATCATCAAATAGGGGTGTCGACAATTTCACAAGAAAGATTGAGTGTAAAATCATAGTTTCAAGTAGTGAGAATATCAGTAAAATAGCCCCCAAGGGGTTAAAACAGATCGGCACTAGGCCCCATCACAGCCCAAATATTACACAATTCTTTTAGAACATAATTAACATAAGGTTTAGAGTAAATATGCAACTCATTATTTGCCGCGAAGAGGACCTAGTCCAATCCAAAAGTCGGTACGCGCCACACACTCGTCATCCGATATATGCGCCATTCTAGAAACAACAAGAAATACGAAGTCCGGGGTTTCATACTCTCAGGACAAGATTTATAGCCATTACTTACCTCTACCGGGCCGCGACACTAGTCCGCTATGCCTTTGCCCCTCAAATTGGCTCCCGATTGCTCCAAATCTAGCCAACAACCAGTTAACATCATCAATATATACTCAAGAAACACAACCCAATCGAAAATTATCAATTTAGCCAAAAATCTTGAAATTCGGCCAAACCCGAGCCCCGGGCCCACATCTCGGAATCCGAAATTTTTTTACATCATTAGAACCCTCGTCCTCCCATGATTATATACATACCAAGAACACTAAAATCAGACCACAATTCCCCACTCAAATCCTCAAAAGAAAAATAGATTCTCATGGACCCTTCTTCCCCAACTTAGTTAAATTTCCAGAATTTTTGTAGTTTAATTACTCAAGAATTGACATAGAAACGTGTTATGAAGTTGAAATTCTTACCTCCAAATGACTTCCCTTGATTTCCCTTCAATCCCCTCTCAAAAGCTCTCAAATTCGCATGCAACAATGGAGGAAATGAAGACCAAATTCGCACCCCAGCCTTTTTAAACATTCTGCCCAGCAAAATAAATTCCTTCTTCGCAAACGCGTCAACTGGACCACGTTCGCATAGCACAATTCTCAACAGGTCTAATTTACACTATGCGAACGCGACCACGAGCCCACAAACGCGAAGCACTTCCTACCTAGGCCTTCGCGAACGCGTCCCTGACACGCGAACACATAGGCCAAGACACCTAGGGGTCCCCAACCCCCCACTCTTCTTCGCGAACACGTGCACTTGAACGCGAACGCGTTGACCAGCACCCTCAGACCTCCGCGTTCGCATCCTTCTCTTTGCGAATGCGAAGAAAAAAATCTCAGCTCCCCCAAACAACTCGTCGCGAACGCGGCCTCCCACCCGCGAACGCAAAGAAAAAAAGTCTCTGTAACCAAAAACAAAAAAAAACCCAGAAAATCTGCCAAGTTCCAAACTCCAGAGTCGATCCATTAATCATCCGAAACACACCCGAGGCCTTCGGGATCTCAATCAAACATACCAACATATCCCATAACATCATTCAAACTTAGTTGAGCCTTCGGAACACCAAAAACAACACGAAAACACCAAATTTACATCAAATTCAAGCCTAAGAACTTTGAAACTTCTAAAATTCGCCAACTACGCCGAGACCAACCAAAACACCTCCGATTGACCTGAAATTTTGCAGACATATCCAAAATGACATTACGAACCCGTTCCAACTTCTGAAATTCCATTCCGACCCTGATAGCCTATTTCAACTGCCGACCGGAAATCGCCAAAAACTAACTTTCTCCAATTCAAGCCTAATTCTACACCGGACATCACAAAAATATTCCGAACACACTCCTAAGTTCCAAATCACCTAACAAAGCTACTCGAGCCATAAAATCTGTATTCCGAGGTCGTTTACCAATAAGTCAACCCTTATTTGACTTCCTTAACTATTAGGCTACTTTAAAAGGCTAAATGCCTAAACTCTTATTGTAACCACTCTGGACCCAAACCAACTGACCCAAAATATCAAAAATAAGATAGTGATACATAACAAATGCAGAAATAGGGAGAACATGGTAAATCTCATGGAAAGAACGGTCGGGTCGTTACAGACATACCCATTCATATGAGGCCCACATACTCCCGAATGCACTTTATTCATGATCTTTTCAGATTCTCGAGAATCTACACACCTCAAAAGATTCAGATCTGGAGTTCTTTTGTATAGTTACTCTCCACTCAGAAAGAAACTACTTGCAAGCCTTCTGATAGTTCTATTTTGATCTCCACTGGCCTGCTCGGAATATTCTTTTATTTTAAAAAACCTTTTGTATTCATGATAGCATGGCTGAACATCTGGGTCCATTTCAATTGCGTTACAGTAACCATAACTCGATCTTTGATTTCTAGCGGGTCAATATGAACATTATTCGGGTACGACAACATTAAGGCCAAAGTAGCTAGTGCATTATAGAACTGAGGAACATACCTGAACTCGACAGACTTGAACCCTTGCTAAGATCTTCCACATGTTGTATGTACGAGATGAGTTTGATGTATCGTGTTTCCCACTCACCTTGGGCTTGCCGAATTATCAAATTAGAATCCTCCATGATTTAAAATTCCTCTACATCCAGATCAACTTCCATATTCATGCCCATGATGTAGGCTTCATACTCGGCGGTTTTGTTGGTACAGAAGAACTGATGCTGGGTTGTGGCTAGGTAGTGTTGGCCGGTGGGCGAAATCAGAATTTTTCCGATCTCGACACCTTTTGCATTTGATGCCCCATCATAGAACATTTTCCAGGCATTGGTTGTCTTTGGAACTACTTCAACCGAGTTTACTTACTCATCCAGAAAGTAAGTGCTTAAGGGTTAGTATTCATCACCAACTGGGTTCTCAACTAGATGATCCGCCAAGGCTTGGGCTTTCATCGTCATGCGAGTGACATAGACAATGTCAAATTCTATTAGTAGGATTTGTCATTTTTCCAACCTTCCTGTAGGCATTGGCTTCTAGAATATATACTTTAATGGATCCATCCGGGTTATGAGATATGTAGTGTAAGCTAGCAGATAATGTCTGAGCTTTTGGGCGACCCAAGTTAGGGCGCAACAAGTTCTTTCCAGCAAAGTGTACTTGGCTTCATAACTGGTGAACTTCTTTCTCAGATAATATATGTCTTGCTCTCATTTCCCGATCACATCGTGTTTCCCTAGGACACAACCAAAATAATTCTCCAGGACTGTCACGTACAAGAACAAAGTTCTTCCTGGATCGGGTGGAACCAAGACTAGCGGATTTGACTGATATTCTTTGATTTTTGTGAAAAGCTTCTTGGCCCTTATCTGTCCATTCGATTGTCGTGTCCTTCTTCAATAGCTTGAATATGGGCTCACTAATTGTAGTAAGCTGAGCAGTAAATCTGCTAATGTAATTCAATCTCCCTAGCAGACTCATGACCTCTTTCTTGGTCTTCAGAGGTGGCAAATCCTTGATAGAATTTATCTTTATTGGATCTAATTCGATACCCCTCTGACTAACTATATATCTTAGGAGCTTCCCAAACGGAACTCCAAATGCACATTAAGCTGGGTTTAATTCAAGTCATACATGCACAAGCACTCAAAGAACTTTCCTCAAATCTCGCACATGGTCTTCTTGCGTTATGGATTTAATGATCACCTCATCCACATACACCTCAATTTCCTAATGCATCATGTCATGGAAAATGGTAGTCATAGCTCTCATGTAGGTTTCCCAGCATTTTTCAAACCGAATGGAATTACCTGTAATAGTAAGTGACCCAAGGTGTGGTGAAAGCAGTATTTTCTGCATCTTCTTCATCCATCCGAACCTGGTGATACCCAGCATAACAATCCATGAAAGACCGTATCTCGTGTTTAGCACAATTGTCAAATAGAATGTGGATGTTTGGAAGTGGAAAGTTGTCCTTGGGACTCGCTTTGTTCAAATCCTAGTAATCAACACGCACTCGGGTTTTTCCATCTTTCTTCGGCACTAGAACCATATTAGGCAACCACGTGGTGTATCGGACTGCTCGAATCACAACAATTTTTAATTGTTTGGTGACTTCTTCCTTGATCTTATCACTAATGTCCGTTTTGAACTTTGTTTGCTTCTGTCGAACGAGTGGATAATCAGGATAGGTAGGCAACTTATGTGCCACAAAATCAATGCTCAGCCTTGGCATATCATCATAAGACCATGCAAACACGCCTTTGAATTCAAACAAAAGTTGGATCAAGGAATTTATAGTTCTTTCATCAGTGTGAATACTTTACGTGGTTTCTTGGATCTCTTCTGGACTGCCCAAACTAACTGGCTCTATTTCATTTAAGTTTGGCTTAGGCTTATTCTCAAACTGTTCCAATTCTGGATTTACTTCCCTAAAAGCCTCATCTTCATCATATTCTGGTTCTTGATTCATTATTTCACAATTAGATAGCATTTTAGGATCTAGGCATGAAGTCCGCAAGCATGTCATATAATTTAAGTTCGTATTTTTAGAACTGAAAAGAAAAGATAAGAAAAATAGCAAAATCAAAAGAAAAGAAAAGAGACATCTATGGATGATGAAATATTGATTCTATTTCATTCAATTGAAGATATGAGGGTTTACATCAAAATCAAAAGACAATAAAGCAAAAACATTCGAGTTACACCCTGAAATAACTCGTAATGTAGAAGAGATGGAAAGACTGGAATACCGGGACTCTCGTCTGACAGGGAATGGGGCAACGTTATAATTCTGAAGCTTGAAATCCGGCCCCATATACTGCACTTAGGCGTTACTCAGAGTTTCCCCTTGCTGGACCATGTGGGACTCATATAGCATTTATTTCAAGGATTCACAGATATCATCGATTTCTTGGGTTGTGAAGGCCTCTTCTTTTTCCACATATTTTGGTTTGACAAATGACTGGGCGAGATGTGGAATGGGCTAGGACAAGGCCCACCCTTTTGCTTTGCGCTTATCATCCCATTTCTTATCGGCCTCTATAGCTCGAAAACCCACACTGAAAAACTTCTCATCGGCGATTGAAGTAATAGGCTCCGTGATGCTTAGCAGAGATACCCCGATCCCCTTTCCGGGCTTATACCCATGTCTAATAAATTGGGTGGCGACCATGACCGAAGCATTAGACAAGCAAGGTTGAGGTAATGGGGCCTCTTCTTCACATTGGTCAGCGACCACAATTTCATAAGCTTGGTATACAATATGCTCGCCGCCTTCCCTAGATTCAACACACGGGACTGAAGGATCCCGGTAGATGGATTTCTCTTCCTCTCCATGGACAACAATTTCTTGATTTTTATATTCAAAGGTGACCATTTGGTGAAGAGTGGAGGGAATAACTCCAATAACATGAATCCATGGTCTACCTAGGAGGAAATTGTATGAGGTTTCCATGTCCAAAACCTAGAAGGTCACCTAAAAATTCATGGGGCCAATAGTCAGAATCAGATCAATTTCCCCTATTGTGTCTCGCTTGAACCCATCAAAAGCTCTCACGCAGACGTTGTTAGCCTGGATTCTTTCTGTTCCAATCTCCATTCCATGGAGTGTTGAGAGAGGGAAAATATCGACCCCAAACCACCATCTAACATCATGCTCCTCATATAATAGCCCTCACATTTGACAGTCAGGTGGAGGGCTTTGATGTAGGCGACTCCCTCTGGGGGCAAATCGTCGCGGCGGAAGGAAATCCTATTGACCTCAAAAAATCTTTCAGCCATTATTTCCAATTGTTCAATAGAACTATCAAACGGGACATATGCCTCATTCAGTGTTTTGAGTATCACTTTAGGGTGTTCATACGAGCTTAGCAGCAGTGATAAGAGTGAGACCTGGGTAGGAGTCTTCCAGAGTTGGTCAACTATTGCGTATTCTGAAGTTTTCATCTTTTTGAAGAACTCTTTCGCTTCCTCATTGCTTACAGACTTCTTGGATGGAAACCGTTTATCTATGTTTAATTTGGACTTCTTTAGCTCTTCTGGGCTATGGTACTTCCCAAACTGATTCATTTCATTCACTTCTCCCATGACCTGTTTCCCCTTTTATGTAACTACGGTACTGTTGTAGTTCTAGGGGATTACGGTGGGATCTTTCATAGGACTCTGTGGTTGCCCCCTCTCCCCTCCCCCCCTGCCGCATAGGTCCCTTTTGGAACATAGAATCTTGTCACATTCAACGTACCATTCCTTTCCTCGAATTTCTTGGGAGTGTTCAGGAGGAGCTGTTCTTTTCTCGGGGCCTTAGGAACATAGAGAACCACGTACTTAGCAAGTGTTGCCCCATTCTTTCTTTCAACAGCTTGAGGAACCGCAATGAATTTCTTCTCGGTTTTGGCCTGTTTCACTGCCGCTTTGGGTCTTGCCTCTGAATCGGCGATAGAAATGATGGCCTTCAATGCTGGATCAAACTCCACATCATCACAAATCATTCTGATGATCAACCCATTATTGTGAGTCGGTAATGGATTGTTGGTCGCATTAGGGATCTCTTCGGCCCTTAGTACAATTCTTTTCTCTTCTATCAAACTTTCAACTGCCCTTTTGAGGGTCCAACAATCTTCTGTATGATGGCCTTCCACTCCTGAATGGTAAGTATCTGGTACCGGCCCTATATGATAGGGACTCGGGATTCTAGCGGTTGGGAGGCATAGGTTGCAATAGACCCAGTTGGATTAACTTTTGAAGCAGACTGCAATAAGATTCACCAATAGGGGTGAAAATGGTTCTCCTGGGGGGGCTTATGAGGGTGTGGGTTATGTTGGTGTGCATTTTGTGGTGGGCACGGATTATATAGAGCTTCATAGCGATGGTTATTTCTAGGAGGTGGAGCTTGGGATTGGGTGTAGTGATGTTGTGGTCGTGCGTAAAGTTGGTAGTTCATCACCGCATAGTGAGGCAATGCCATGGCATAAGCTGCATCATGAGGCGGGTAATAATGTTGCGGGGTTCTTGGTGGCATGTAAGAGAGGTCAAATGATCGGCGAGGCCCTTTTGAACCTGAAGCCATAATGGCTCCCTCTTCCCTCTTTTACGATTAGCCAAATTCCCTTAACTGTTCTGGATGGCTTGGAAGGTAGCTTTCAAGGTAGCTTGACTCAATATTCGGCCAGTTTTCAGACTATTCTCTACCATTTTCCCGATTTTGATAGCCTCAGCAAATGGTTTTCCCACAGAGGACATCATATTTTGAAAATAATCAGCCTCTTGGGCCTGCAAAAAGACTGTAGCCATTTATGTCTCGTCCATGGGTAGTTTTACTCTAGCATCCTACTCGCGCCATTTGATAGCATACTTGCGGAAGCTTTCCACGATATTTTTCTTTAAGTTAGACAAAGAGTTTCTGTCTGGAGTGATGTCGACATTGTACTGGAATTCTTTGACAAAATTCCGGGCTAAACCGTTCCATTTGTGTCAGTGGGAGATTTACTGATCCGTATACAATTCTGAGGCGATTCTTGTGAGGATTTCTCCAAAATTGGCCATTAACAACTCTTCTTTCCCACCATCCCCTCGCAGCTGATTGCAGTATCTCTTTAGATGAGAAATTGAATCTCCATGCCCATCATACGTCTCGAACATTTGCATTTTGAAGGTGGCAGGTAGATGAACATTTGGGAACATGCACAAATTTGAATAGGAAACACTTTTTTGGCCACTAAGGCCCTGCATGTTTTTCATGCTTTGCTCCAAACTTCTCATCTTCCGAGCTATTTCTTCCTGCTCGGGGTTCCTAACTGCTCTTTCTTGTTCAATTAGGGACTCATATTGTGGTTGTTGTGTGTATGAGTCTAGAGTAGCATGAGTCATGTCCAGCTGAAATTGTGGACCCTGGAAGGTGAATGTTGAAGACTCAAAGCATGGCCTGGGCATGGTTGGTTGTGCCATGGTGAAGACCGGTGGTGCGAAGAGATGGTGCTTCAGAAAATGGTACCTGGGGGTGAAGCACAGAAGGCATACCGATGAAGCTGGATGATGTAGAAGGGTACCCAAATAGGACAAATGTACTAGCCATGGGGATGTTGGTGGTTCCAACTGTCCCCAACTAAGGATGGGGACAAATGTGTTAGTCATAGGACAAATGTGTTAGTCATCTTTTTTATCGCACTTTTCTTCCTCTTTTCCTCAGCTTTCTCTCTTTTGTTGATTTTCACTTAGATTAATTAGGGTTATGATCACATTCGATGGGGATTGCCTATGTATCATGATGCTGCATGAATCAGACCATTACGTAGTTAAGGGGAATAAATGCAAAATGACAGAAAAGAAATTTTTTTGGGTTTTTTCAAAATTTCATTAATAAAAATCTTTTTGGTTTTTCCATTACGAAGACTTGGAGATATTGATGACTAAAAAGGGAAAGATGCAGACTCAAAAACAAAATAACAAACATGCTCGACATGGATGAAAGGACGAACAGACTCGAGAAAAAGTAAAATACAGACTCAAAGACTGAAAAATCAAGAACACACATGAGCCTCAAATGTTATTCTGGGAGCTCAAGTGGATTCAGCTGGTCTCGGTGCAGGCCTTCTTGTAAGATCTTCCTCAAGGAGCTCAAGGTCAGCCATGATCTGGCGAGCGAAAGATAGCATCGAGTTGAAGAACATAGCTCGAGTCATATTCTCACATTCATGGAATTTCATTACTGCGTAGTCAGTTAATTCCCTAATTCTATGCTTGATAGCGCCTTTTTCCTGGAGAAATCGCCCAATATGTTGCTCCAGAACAATGCTCTCTTTATGTTTTTATGTCTTTAAGTCCTTTATTTGCTGACCCATTTCGTCTTCGAGGGTGGCCATCTCTTTACTTAAAACCGTGGCCTCTCTGTAATATATTTGCTTTAATTAGCGGCTGACCTTGTCTGTTCTTTGCATCTTTTTCCAACTTTTCTCGAGCTTTTGCCTAATCTTTCTCGACCTTTGTCAGATCGGCCACATAATCACGCAGTTTTTTCCTCAAGTTGCTTATGATTTTTTCGTCCCTCTCATTTTTTACTAGCGTCCCGGCGGCTATCTTCCTTACCGAAGCTGAGCTCGGAGGGCTTCATTTTTCTGGACCAACCTTTTCTTTTCCCCCTCATCTTCAGCGGCTTGCAGCCCACTTTCAAATTTGATTGTTCTGACTTGATGTTCTAGCTTGCTGATGGTGGTCTGGTACTCGTTCTCTTTGGCCAACCAAGCCCACTGTTCTTGTGATGTATCAATAAATTCCTCGACATGGGGCCTTTTAGTCGGCCTTATAGATTTGTCATTTGTTATGACTCTCTTTCCGTACTCACCTCTGGACAAATCATGTACTCGTGTATTTTCCCCTAATTACTGACATTCACTCTAAATTTGACGGACCACGTCTTCATGGAATTGAGCCTCAGAGCGAATTTTAACCATATAAGTACTGAGGTCCATATCCTTTGAAACTGTCTGACATCTTCCGAGTTGTCTCAAAACCCGGTATGGGGCATATGGATGGATGCTACAGAGACCCATCAGAAGGAAGTAAGGACTTGTGGCCAACATATGAACATCCTCATCAACATGTAGCCAACCTAATGTCCATTCTATCATATCTGTGGTCAAATCCTGAAGGTGGGTTATCCAATTTCTGACTCCCTCTGGCATTACGAATCATGTCACTTGTGTACCAAATGCATCGATGCAGTTCTTCCCGGTAGAATCATAATTCATGTATCGAGGACGGTGACAAAGGTGATCGATCATCCACATTTGTAATAATAGATTGCACCCCTCTAAAAACCTAACTCTAACCTTACAAGATGTGAGGGATCAAAATATATCTGATACAATTAGGGGTGCGAGGGTACTCTTGGCCTGGGTTTTCAAAACATGGACAATTCCGCTACACACAAATAAATGTGCCTGTCCTCCATCGGAAACACCAAAAGACCTAAAAATGCCACCATGAAGGCAAAGCATCTATACGTCTCCCACTTTGACCGGTTACCTTTACTACATAGTCCATTTATGGGTCTTCGAATCCCCCTAAATGCCCGGACCGCTGGTATAGAAAGTGAAAAGTGCAAGCTCCAACTGCCAGACTTTTTGTCTTGATCTGTCTACTTATTTTCTGTAAGTCCAGAAACTTGTGGAGAGTGACGGTCCTTGGAGACGCTAGATACTTGTGTGTCAATCTATCCGCTCCTAGCATATCCTGACATATCTTCCAGAGTGGGTTTGTGCTCGAAGTCTGAGAAGAGAAAAACATTATGGGTTGGGTCCTAAATGACACTAGTGCCTCTATCAGATCACTTATAGGCGGAATATTTAATAGTTCAGTGAGCGCCCCCAAGTATTGATTGACTTTGTCTCGTCCTTGTTTCACAAATCTTCCCACCACATGTGGAGTGTTAGTGGGATCTGGTCCATAACCTTCACAGGTAAATTCTGAACAACGCTCATTCTACACATTTTTAAATTAGGGTGATTGGGTTAAAACATGTGAATTTTATGTAAGAACTGATCATGAAAATATTAATTTTGCAAAATCAATCTTAAAACAAATCATGGCTACTTATGCAAATACATCCCTTCAGCACTTCAGAAGGAAATATTTTAGGGTTGTGCTTACTAAATGGCCTAGAAATTGTAAAAAAGAACCATAGGTAGCTATTCTTGCAAAAACGGCCTTTCGGCGTCCTTTCGGGACATTTATGGCTATTTGGACAAAAACGACATCACCTGACTTTATTTATGACAAAATGACAACATTTCATATATTTTGTTATTTTTCCAAAAATGGAGCTGAACCTGATGAAGGTTGTCTATGTATCCTACATCCGATGAGAATCAAACCGCCGTAGTTCGGTAGATTTTCGGGATATTTCGAATACCGGGATTTTCAAAACCGGCTGAATTTCTCTCTTCTACCTCACTCTTGTTTTTTCTTGATTTTCTTTCCCTATTCTATAAGTTGGTCAACATGCAAGCCGAAACAAATAAATGCACAAATAGCACGTACAAAACATCAGGATGTTCTTTAAATTTGGATACACCTGTACTAGAAGGACCCAACCCCTGTGTTGAGTCCCCAAAGTCAAATGCACGTGATGCAAATAAACATACCTACTAGGGATCCGACATGAGGCTATGTCATTCTAGGTTTTAATCCTGGGGCATTTTGTTCTAGACCTGCTTACCCAAGTGGACAACTCGACCGGGGGGGAGGGGAAATGTACCATGAACCAAAAGGCCATCCCGCTTTGTAACTGATCCGATCCTCGTTCTAATTTAGAGTATGACCCTTACAGAAAATAAGCCACACATGCGTGAGCTTCCCAGAATATTTAGAAGACCTAGAGAGAAGAAGGGTTTCGTAACAATTTATTTATAATTATAATAATATCAAAGTGGTAAAAAGCGGAATTTAGCCCATTAGGATCAAACACGTAAAAAATAATATAATAAACAAAATCCAAGTATAACAGTTATTCTAAGATCGAATTCTGAACCCTGAACCAGAGATTCTAGGTTTGATCCTATAACGACCCAGTCAGTCATTTTGAGAGTTAGCGCCTCGATCCCCTAATAACCGCTTCTCCCATGTCTATTTATGTTATTGGAACTTGTCAGAGCGTTGAATGATAAAATCTAGAGTGATTTTTGACACATAGTCCACATAAATGTGGAATTTAGCTTTAGAAATCTGGCCGTAGCTAGAGCTGTGTGTAGACGGATCCAGAAGGGAATTTCGTTGAATCCGATAGTTTCGTTGGGTGATTTCAGGGTTTGGAGCGTGTTCGGATATGTTTTCTATGTCGGCTGTGGATTTAGGCTTGAATTGGCGAAAGTTAGAATTTCGGCAATTTCTGCCGAGAGGTGAAATTTTGATATCGGACTCAGAATGGGATTTTGAAAGCGACAGCAAGTCCATAATGTCATTTATGACCTGTGTATTTCGGTCATTCGGATGAATTTAGACGTGTTTCGGCATCGGATGTGAATTTTAGAAATTACATAAGTTCTTAGGCTTGAATCTATGCATATTTGATGATTTTGATGTTATGAGATGTGTTTTTAAGGCTTGACCAAGTTTGAATGAAATATTAGAGTTGGTTGGTAGTTTTGGTTGAGCTCCCGGGGGCCTCAGGTGTGTTTCGACTGTTCAAACGGGAATTTTTGGCCTAAAAGTCTTTGCTGGTTTTTCTACAGCTGTGTTTTGCTCTCTGCGATCGCAAGGGTTCACCCGCGATCGCGTAAGGTAAAAGTGAGAGGCCCTGCGGTTGTTCTCTGCGATCGCAATAAAGGGTCTACGATCGCAGTGTGTTGGAATCTTGGTCAACGTGATCGCATGACCAGGACCGCGTTCGCATAGAGTATTCTTGGTCTGAGGGAGTTTCAGTATTTGTTCTACGCGGTCGCGTGGCCCCAACCGCGATCGCGTAGATTTGGGTCGTGAAGGTCTGCGATCGCATGCATATAGGTGCGTTCGCATAAGAGGAATTCTGGGCACGTGTGAGATTACTCTCCGCGATCGTGACTCATCGTACGCGATCGCATAGAAGAAATGCATGGGCAGTCTTTTAAAGACCCAGGTCCAAGGGTTTATGTTATTTTCACCATTTTCTAATTTGAGAGCTCGGGAGAGGCGATATTTGGAGGCTTTTGCCCCTGCGTGACTTGGGTAAGTGATTTCTATCCATTATAGATCAATTTCCATGATTCCAATCATAAATCCAACCTTTAATTTCAAAAATTTTGGGTAGAAAATGGGAAAAATGGGATGAACTTCATAGACCGAATTATTGAGTTTTCATTGGGTGTTTGACCTCCGATTTGAGAGATTCTTATATGGTTAGACTCGTGAGTGAATGGGTGTCCGGAAAATATAAATTTTACCCAATTCCGAGGCATGGGACCGTGGGACTTTTTGGGCGAATTTCCTAATTTCGCGTATTAGCTTAGAAATAATTAGCTATTTTGTTCCCTTGAAGTGATATTTACATTATGCAATCGATTTGAATAGATTTGGGCCACCCAGATTTGGATACTCGTGGCAAGGGCGTGGTATTGAGTTGATTATCGCAGTCGAGGTAAGTGCCTTGCCTAGTTCTGTGTTGGGGACTTCCCCTTAGGCATTTTTATACTGATTTTGTTACGTGGACGCCGTGTATGTGAGGTGACAAGTGCGTACATGGGTCATTGTTGCTAAAATCCCATTTTTACTTCCATGCAATCACTCATTTTCATTCCTATATTACTGTTTCCTGTCTTAACTGAGTAGTTAGCTTAAGAGTAAGCATGCCTACCTGTTGTTTTTCCTGGACTGTTTAATTAAGTCATATCCAACATCCTTCTTCTTTGCATATTTAAATTGGGACTACGGACCGAGATCCGGGAGCTTTCCCCCTGTACTGCATTTTATATTTAAATTGGGGCTACTGACCAAGATTCGGGAGCTTTCCCCTGTACTGAGTGCATATTTAAATTGGGACTATTGACGGAGATCCGAGAGCTTTCCCTATGTACTGCATAGCATATTTAAATTTGGACTATGGACTGAGATCCGGGAGCTTTCCTCTTGTACTGCATTTCACATTTATTGTTGAGATATACGTTGTGCTGAGCCGAGGGCTCTCTGTCTGTTATCAATTCTTCCAGTTTCCATTAATCCTGTTTATCATTTCTTATCTATGTTTCACTATTTTAAATTTATATTGACTTGTTTTAAAAAAAACTCAGTAAAGCCTCAACCTGACCTCGTCACTACTTGACTGGGATTAGGCTTGACACTTACGAAGTACCGAATATGGAGTACTCATGCCCTTTCCTGCGCATGTTTTCCCCATGTGCAGATCCAGGTACCAGCACCCAGTTTCGTTGCTAGGAGTCGATCTAGCAGCTGCCAGGAGACCGCGAGGTAATTCTGCCGCGTCCGCAGAATCCCACGAGTCCCCTTCTACTCTATTATAGGCATAGAGGACTTATGTATTTTCCACTATTTCATTGTATAAAGCTACATTTAGTATAAAGCTTGTGACTATCGTGACATTCCGGGTTTTGGGAAGTAAAAAGTGTACATGCTGAGCAGTTATGTTAGATCTTCTTGAGTTCTTTTCTGTCTTTATTTTATTGATTATATTATTTTCCGCAAATATTAGGCTTACCTAGTCGTAGAGACTAGGTGTCGTCACGATACCTTTCGGAGGGCAAAACGGGTCGTGACAAGTTGGTATCAGAGCGTCTAGGTTCATAGGAGTCACAAGTCATAATCCAGTATATTAGAGTCTCGCGGATCAGTGCGGAGACGTCTCTATCTATCTTCAAGAGGCTATGTAACTGTTAAGAACAATCAAATTCTTTGGAATTCCTTATCGTGCTAGTTAGGGTCATCAAGTTCTTAAACTCTATTCTATTCTTGCTTGCAGATGGTTCGTACCCGTACCGGACATACTGATGACCAGGCACCCGAGCCCCCAGTCAGAGCCACCAGAGGCAGGGGACGGGGCAGAGGATGAGCACGCGGTTCAACCCGAGCACCGGCTAGAGCAGACGCAGAGGAGCCCCCAGTAGCTACAGATGGAGGAGAACAGGAGGTCCCTACTGTTACTCCAGATCTCCAGGAAACATTCGCCCAGTTCTTGAGTGCCTCCAGCACTCTGTCTCAGGCGGGACTACTTCTGATAGCTCCAGCTATATCCCAGGCCGGAGGAGGGACAGAGACTCCCGCAACCCGTACTTCTGAGAAGAGGGTTCATATTGGGCAGGTTGCAGAGTATATTCTTATGCCCCCAGCAGCTCCAGCCCAGCATAAGACTAGGATAGTTGTTCCTGAGGCAGAGCAACTACGACTTGAGAGGTACAAGAAGTACCACCCACCTGAGTTCAGCGGACTAGCTTCGGATGACGCCCTGGGTTTTCTTGAGGGGTGTCATCGTATTCTCCGCACTATGGGTATTGTGGAGACGAGTGGGGTTTCTTTCACTACTTTCCAGCTGAGGGGAGAAACTTATCAGTGGTGGCGTGCTTTTGATCTTAATAGTCCGAACGAGGCAGCTTCACTTACTTGGGCTCAGTTCTCCAAGATGTTCTTACTTGAGTTTGTCCCTCAAAGCTTCAGAGATGCTTGGCGTGCGAAGTTTGAGCAACTACACCAGGGTGCAATGACTGTGTCAGATTATGCAGTCCGTTACAGCGATTTGGCTCGCCATGCACCAGTTTTGGTTGTCACTATCAGAGAGAGGGTTCGACACTTTATTGAGGGACTCCACCCCACTATTCGGACCAGCATGTCCAGAGAGTTGGAGACCGATATTCCTTATCAGCAGGCCGTGAGTATTACCCGGAGGATTGAGACTATGTTAGCCCGGGACAGAGTGGAGAGAGAGGCCAAGAGGTCTCGAGAGACTGGTAATCTTTCAGGAGCCCGTGCACCAGCAGCACGCTATGGTAGGGATTCTGTGAGTCGCCCCGTTCATTCAGCTCTCCCAGCAGCCAGTGGTATTCTAGCTCCTCCTAGACCTCAAGAGCCTTATTATGCACCACCAGTATTTCAGGTGCCTCCTGCTCGAGGTGCTATCACTGGCCAGTCCAGCATGCCAGTTCAGAGTGAGCAGCGGCCGCCACATCCTCTGAGGGGTTGCTTTGAGTGTGGTGACCCTCGTCATATGATCAGAGATTACCCCAAAGCGAGGAGGGGCACACCACCTCAGACTTATCAGGGTGCACCACCTCAGACTTATCAGGGTGCACCACCTCAGACTTATCAGGGTGCACCCCCTCAGACTTATCAGGCCCCACGTCTTCCACCAGGTCCTCCAGTTATTCTTCCAGCCCCAGCTGCTACCCCACCACCTCAAGCAGCTTGAGGTGGAGGTCGAGGTCACCCTAGAGGGGGAGGCCATGCCAGGTACTATGCTCTTCCAGCCCGATCCGAGGCCTTGCTTTAGATTCAGTCATCACATGTATTGTTCCCGTTTGTCATAGGGATGCATCGGTATTATTTGACCCTGGTTCTACATATTCATATGTGTCTTCTTATTTTGCTTCACATCCGGGGATATCTCGGGATTCTTTGAGTTTCCCAGTTTATGTTTCTACTCCGGTGGGAGATTCTCTTATTGTGGACCGCTTATATCGGTCATGTTTGATTTCTCTCAGTGGTTTCGAGACCAAGGATGATTTATTATTACTTAGTAGGGCAGATTTCGATGTTATATTGGGTATGGACTGGCTGTCTCCCTACTATGCTATTCTTGATTCTCACGCCAAGACCGTGACGCTGGATATGCCAGGATCACCGAGGTTAGAGTGGAGAGGTTCCTTAGAGTATACTCCCTGCCGAGTCATTTCTTTTCTTAAGGCTCAGCGAATCGTCAAAATGGGGTGTGATGCATATATGGCTTGTGTGAGAGATTTTAGTGCTGAGACCCCTACAATTGAGTCAGTTCCAGTTGTCAGGGACTATCCTGATGTGTTTCCAGCTGATCTTTCGGGTATGCCGCCCGATAGAGACATTGATTTCGGCATTGACTTGTTGCTGGGCCCTCAGCCCATTTCCATTCCTCCTTATCGGATGGATCCTCCTGAGTTCAAGGAGTTGAAGGATCAGTTGCAGAAGTTTCTTGAGAAGGGATTCATCAGGCCCAGTGTAACACCTTGGGACGCTCCAATATTATTTGTGAAGAAAAAGGATGGCTCGATGCGTATGTTTATTGACTACCGGCAACTAAATAAGGTGACAGTGAAGAATAGGTACCCATTGCCTCGCATTGATGATCTACTTGACCAGTTACAGGGTGCTAGGGTGTTCTCCAAGATTCATCTGCGTTCGGGTTATCATCAGTTAAAGATTCGGGAATCGGATGTCCCGAAGACTGCCTTCAGGACCAGATATGGCCACTATGAGTTCCTTGTTATGTCATTTGGGCTGACCAATGCCCCAGCAGCCTCATGCACCTGTTGTACAGCATATTTCGGCCTTATCTTAATACTTTCATCATTGTATTCATTGATGACATTCTGGTATATTCTCGGTCCCAAGAGGACCATGAGCAGCACTTAAGGACCGTGCTTCACACATTGAGAGAGAAGAAGTTGTATGCCAAGTTTTCTAAGTGTGAATTTTGGCTTGATTCTGTGGCATTCCTAGGCCATGTGGTGTCTTCAGATGGGATCAAGGTAGATCCGAAGAAGGTGGAGGCGGTATAGAGTTGGCCCAGACCGTCTTCAGCTACTGAGATCTGTAGTTTCCTCGGTTTGGATGGGTATTATCGCCGTTTTGTGGAGGGATTTTAATCCATTTCAGCGCCCATGACCAGACTGACCAAGAAGGGTGCACCTTTTATATGGACTGAGTAGTGTGAAGAGAGCTTTCAGAAGCTCAAGACAGCCCTGAATACAGCCCCAGTGTTAGTATTACCCACAGGTTCAGGGTCCTATACAGTCTATTGTGATGCTTCGAGGATTGTCCTGGGAGCGGTGTTGATGCAGGACGGTAGGGTGATTGCCTACGCGTCCAGACTGTTGAAGGTTCATGAGAAAAACTACCCTGTTCATGATCTCGAGTCGAAAGCGATTCTTCACGCCCTGAAGATATGGCGTCATTATTTATATGGTGTTCCCTGTGAGATATTCACGTATCACCGGAGTTTGCAGCACATATTCAGGCAGAAGGATCTAAATTTGCGCCAGCGTAGGTGGTTGTAGTTGTCGGGCGGAGAGTTTGGGGAGTTTGGCATACCTTCGTGCAGTTGAGAGGCCTCTAGCCTTAGATGATTAGTCCTTATCCAGTCAGTTCGTGAGATTGGATCTTTCTGAGCCTTGTCGGGTATTAGCTTGTGTGGTTGCTCGGTCTTCCCTTTAAGACCATATTAGAGAGCGCCAGTATGATTATCCCCACCTTTTGGTTCTTCAGGATAGAGTCCGGCGGGGTGATGCCAGGGATGTGACTATAGGAGATGATGGTGTGATGAGGATGCAGGGTTGGATCTGTGTGCCCAGTGTGGATGGGCTTCGGGAGTTGATTCTTGAGGAGGACCATAGTTCGCGGTATTCCATCCATCCGGGTACCGCGAAGATGTACCAGGATCTGAGACATCACTATTGGTGGTGAAGGATGAAGAAGGATATAGTGGAGTTTGTAACCAAGTGTCTCAACTATCAGCAAGTCAAATGTGAGCATCAGAGACCGAGAGGGTTACTTCAGCAGATTGAGCTTCCAGAGTGGAAGTGGGAGCGGATCACCATGGACTTTGTTGTTGCAATTCCTCGGACTTTGAGGAAGCATGATGCTATTTGGATGATTGTGGATCGACTAACCAAAATCAGCCCATTTCATTCCAGTGCTGACTACATATTCATCTGAGAGGTTGGCTGAGATTTATATCAGAGAGATTGTTCGCCTCCACGGTATCCCAGTATCTATCATTTCAAATAGAGGTACACAGTTCACTTCACGATTCTGGAGAGCCGTTCAGCAGGAGTTAGGCACCAGGGTAGAGTTGAGTACAACTTTTCACCCTCAGACAGACGGGCAGTCCGAGCGCACAATCACATTCTCGAGGATAGGCTTTGTGCCTGTGTGATAGATTTTGGAGGGTCATGGGATCGATACTTGCCTCTTGCAGAGTTTTCTTATAACAACAGCTACCAGTCCAGCATTCAGATGGCGCCGTATGAGGCGTTGTATGGTAGGAGGTGCAGGCCCCATTGTTGGGTGCAGACTTGGTTCAGGATGCCCTGGACAAGGTCAAGGTGATTCAAGAGAGACTTCGCACAGCTCAGTCCAGGCAGAAGAGCTATGCGGACCGGATGGTTCGTGACTTGGCATTTATGGCTAGTGATCGGGTTTTGCTTCGGGTACCGCCTATGAAGGGCGTCATGAGGTTCGGGAAGAAGGGCAAGCTGAGTCCGAGATTTATTGGCTGTTTTGAGGTGTTGCAACGTGTTGGGGAGGTTCCTTATGAGCTAGACCTGCCTCCCAGCCTAGCAGGGGTTCATCCATTGTTCCACGTCTCCATGCTCCGGAAGTATCACGGTGACCCGACTCATGTTTTGGATTTCATTTCAGTCATGTTGGACAAGGATTTGTCATATGTTGAGGACCAGTAGCTATATTGGATAGGTAGGTCAGGAAGCTCAGGTCAAAGGATATTGCGTCAGTAAAGGTTCAGTGGAGGGGTCAGCCAATCGAGGAGGCGACTTGGGAGACCGAGCAGGATATGCGGAGTCAGTACCCTCATCTTTTCACATCTTCAGGTATGTTTCTATGCTCGTTCGAGGAAGAATAATTTTATTAAGAGGGGGAGGATGTAACGACCCGGTCGGTCGTTTTGAGAGTTAGTGCCTCGATCCCCTAATAATCTCTTCTCCCATGTCTATTTATGTTATTGGAACTTTTCGGAGCGTTGAATGATGAAATCCGGAGTGATTTTGGACACATAGTCCATAAATGTGGAATTTAGCTTTAGAAATCTGGCCGTAGCTAGAGCTAGGTGAAGACGGATCCAGAATGGAATTCCTTTGACTGCGTTAGTTCCGTTGGGTGATTTTGGGGTTAGGAACGTGTTCGGAATGTTTTTTCGAAGACGGTTGTGGATTTGGGCTTGAATTGGCGAAATTTAGAATTTTGGCGATTTCGGCCGATAGGTGAAATTTTGATATCGGACTCGGAATGAGATTCCGGAAGCGACAGCAGGTCCGTACTGTCATTTATGAACTGTGTTAAAAATTTGAAGTCATTCGGATGAGTTTAGACGTGTTTCGGCATTGGATGTGAATTCTAGAAATTACATAAGTTCTTAGGCTTGAATATATTCATATTTGATGATTTTGATGTTATGAAATGTGTTTTTAAGGTTCGACCAAGTTTGAATGAAGTATTAGAGTTGGTTGGTAGTTTTGGTTGAGGTCCCGGGGGCCTCGGTTGTATTTCGGGTGTTCAAACGGGAATTTTTGGGCTAAAAGTCTTTGCTGGTTTTTCTGGTTTTTCTACAGTTGTGTTTTGCTCTCTGTGATCGCAAGGGTTCACTCGCGATCGCGTAAGGTAAAAGTGAGAGGTCCTGCAGTTGTTCTCTGCGATCGCAATAAATGGTCTGTGATCGTAGTGTGTTGGAATCTTGGTCAACGCGATCACATGACCAGGACCGTGTTCGCATAGAGTATTCTTGGTCTGGGGAAGTTTCAGTATTTGTTCTACGCGGTTGCGTGGCTCCAACCGTGATCGCGTAGCTCTGGGTCGTGAAGGTCTGCGATCGCAGGCATATAGGTTTGTTCGCATAAGAGGAATTCTGGGCAAGTGTTAGATTACTCTCCGCGATCGCGACTCATCGTACACGATCGCATAGAAGAAATGCCTGGGCAGTCTTTTAAAGACCCAAGTCCGAGGGTTTATGTTATTTTCACCATTTTCGAATTTGAGAGCTCAGGAGATGCGATATTTGGAGGCTTTTGCACCTGTGTAACTTGGGTAAGTAATTTCTATCCATTATAGACCAATTTCCATGATTCCAATCTTAAATCCAACCCTTAATTTCGAAAATATTGGACCGAATTATTGAGTTTTGATTGGGTGTTTGACCTCTGATTTGAGAGATTCTTATAGGGTTAGACTCGTGAGTGAATAGGTGTCCGGAAAATATAAATTTTACCTGATTCCGAGACGTGGGCCCGGGGGACTTTTTGGGCAAATTTCCTAATTTCTCATATTAGCATAGAAATAATTAGCTATTTTGTTCCCTTGAAGTGATATTTACATTATGCAATCGATTTGAATAGATTTGGGCAACCCGGAGTCGGATACTCGTGGCAAGGGCGTGTTATTGAGTTGATTAGCGCAGTCAAGGTAAGTGGCTTGCCTAATTATGTGTTGGGGACTTCCCTTTAGGCATTTTTATAATGATTTTGTTATGTGGACGCCGTATACGTGAGGTGACAAGTGCGTACAAGGGTCATTGTTGCTAAAATACCATTTTTACTTCCAAGCAATCACTCATTTTTATTCTTATATTATTGTTTCCTGTCTTAACTGAGTAGTTAGCTTAAGAGTAAGCATGCCTACCTGTCCTTACTTGATTTCCTCTTATTTGCTACTAGTTGCACCATGCTTAAGTAGCTTTACTTTATTCTTGCATGTTGTTTTTTCTGGAATGTTTAATTAAGCCGTATCCGACATACTTCTGCTTTGCATATTTAAATTGGGACTACGGACCGAGATCCGGGAGCTTTCCCCTGTACTGAAATGCATATTTAAATTGAGACTACAGACGGAGATCTGGGAGCTTTCCCACTGTACTGCATAGCATATTTAAATTGGGACTACGGACTGAGATCCGGGAGCTTTCCTCTTGTACTGATTGCACATTTACTGTTGAGATATATGTTGTGGTGAGCCGAGGGCTCTTTGTCTGTTATCAATTCTTCCAGTTTCCATTAATCATGTTTATCATTGCTTATCTATGTTTCACTGTTTTAAATTTATATTGACTTGTTTTTTTAAAAAAAAACTCAGTAGAGCCTCAACCTGACCTCGCCACTACTTGACTGGGGTTAGGATTGGCACTTACAGAGTACCGAATGTGGAGTACTCAAGCCCTTTCCTGCTCATGGTTTTCTCATGTGCAGATCCAGGTACAAGCACCCAGTATCGTGGCTAGGAGTCGTTCTATGAGCTGCGAGGAGACCGTGAGGTAATTCTGCCGCATCCGCAGAATCCCACGAGTCCCCTTCTACTCTAGTATAGACATAGAGGACTTATGTATTTTTCATTATTTCATTGTATAGAGCTACATTTAGTACAGAGCTTGTGACTATCGTGACTTTTCGGGTTTTGGGAAGTGAAAGTGCATACTGGGCAGTTATGTTATATCTTCTTGAGTTCTTTTCTGTCTTTATTTTATTGATTCTATTATTTTCCGCAAATATTACGCTTGCCTAGTCGTAGAGATTAGGTGTCGTCACGATACCTTTCGGAGGGCAAAACGAGTCGTGACAGATCCCCAGCGGAGTTGCTAGAGCTGTCACACCTCATTTTTCCCGATAGGGAGGTTTTTCAATTAAAGTGACATTAATCGAAATGGGATTATCTATTTAATTAGAGTCGCCACTTGGAATATTTGCTATGGTGTCCCAAGTCACCGGTTCATTTTAAAAAGTCCACGAACATAGAAGACCGGGTAAGAAATTTTATTAACCCAGGAGAAGGTGTGAGGCACTCTCGAGTTCCGCGGTTTTGGCACGGTCGCTAAACTATTAATAATTGGCCTAATTATCTGATTTATTACATTTAAAATCTATTGTGCATTTTTTCTTTTAACCGCTTTTAATTAATCAGCTAACCACTTTTAGTATTTATGGGATTAATTTGAACAAATCGTGTCGCGCCTTCATTTGTTTTTGTACATATTGTGAATCGCGTCACGTGAAACGCACCCGCGATCCACAACATGTTGATGTTATTAATATTTGAAGTTCAGGACAAGTCGCATGAAATGCACTTGAGTTGGGGTTTACGTATCGTAACCATGCTACTAGAACAATACCCGTAGTCACGATGATTTATTATTAATCGCGCCAAAAGCAACTAGCGCATTTGAATATTTTCCTAATCTTTGAGATTATTACGAGGCCAAATTTATGGAATTATTTTGGAGAAAGTGTGATATTTTAGCCAATAAGACATTGAGTCATTTATGTATAAATCAATATCCAAGGATAAGACCAAAACTGCAATTGACTCTCTAAGCTAGTCATGCAACCCATTTTGGCTTCGCTCGAAACGTTATTATTCTTTAAGTCCCTAAGATTCAGTAGAAGGAAACTAATATTACTAATCCAAACACGTTCACTTCAAATAGAGAAGAAAATAAAAGTTCCTCAAACAGTAGCATAAAAAGGCCCAAGCTTATCCGAAATATACTCAATTGTACTGTTCAACATTTGGAAATTCTAACAAATTCAAAAATAAACATGAATTACGTATTATCAAACAAAATGCAATTTATACATCATTCATCAATAAAAACCAAAGCAGCACAATGTATATTCTTAACAAACGTGAAAACGAAATTCAAAAAGAGTTCAAACAAGCAACTTCGGCAGAACAACAAGAAGCAAGGAATTCAATCAGTTGTCAACATTTCAGCAAAACATAAGACAAGGAATTTGAGAACTGGCCTAGCTGAACGGTGACATCATTAAAAAATTAGCCAAATAAAGGCAAAATCCCAAACCAAACAGAGTTCAATACGGCTTCAACAATAAAGTCCCCAGCTATAAAACCTCAAATACCCTTCGAACTCACAGAATATGTATACCAACTGAGTAAAGAATGAAGTAATTCTGAAACTCTCTCTGATGTTATTTTTGTTTCCATATTTGAGATGCAATTTTCGAATCTAGAAATTTGTTTTCAGATTGTTTGCAGTGTTTCAAAAGTGTAGGCTGGGTAAGAATGTGGATCGGGCAGACATAGGGATTGGGCTACTGATATTGACCTAATTCAGCAAACCCCTTTTTCTTTTCTTTGTTTTATTTTCAAAATCGACCACTTTCTTAACAACGCCTAATTTAAAACTAATTTGAAACATTAACCCATTTTCTAACAATTATCTAATAATGCATGCGACATTACTAATGTATTTTTGTTGTGATTTTCATGTATTATTCTCGTAATTAATTCCTAAAAATTCAATAAAACCTAAAATGATATGGAATGAATATTTGAAGATTTTAATGGTTTTTTCTCTAGTTTTAAGATATTAAATATGAAAAAAAACAACTAAATGCAAACAAAAAATTAAAAAGAAATTCCTAAAAATTCTATAAAAATAAAAAACAATTAGAAAAAAATTTCTTTTTGTGGATTTTGTAGAAGTATATTCGTAGGGCAAAAATTACGTGGTCACACTGGCTGCCCTTCCTTCGCTACTCATCTGCGATGGGTCAAGCGCTTCTGCGAGCTCGCACCTGCGGCCAACAATCTGTAGGTGCGATTGTACCAGAAGGCCAATCCTTAAGTCCAAATTTTGATCCGTTAATCATCCGGAATCTACCCAAGGCACTCGGGACCTCTTAAACAACATACAGATCTACTCTGGGTCTCAAAATCACGTCGAACATCGTCAAACTACAATTCTCTCTCGATTCGAACTTAATGAATTTATGAAAATTTAAATTCTAAAACCCGCGCCGAAACACGTTAAAACAATCCAGAATGACCTAAATTTTTGCATGTAAGTTCCAAACGACCTAATGGAGCTATTCCGGCTTTCGAAATCGAAATCCGAGCTCGATATCAATAAAAGTCAATTTGTGGTCAAATTTTGTAATCTTTAAGCTTTCAAACATCTAATTTTCAATAAATGGCGATAACTCAAGCTAGGGACCTCCAAATTAAATTCGAAGCATACGCTCAAGTCCCAAATTACGATACGGACATACCAGAATTGTCAAAATGCTGATCCGATCTATTTGCTCAAAACGTGATCCGAAGTTAACCCAGCTGAGTTCAAACGCACTATTTCTCATTACTACCAAATTTTCACATAAAAGCTTTCCGAAAAAATATATTAACTTCACTTAATTTGTGGAATGCTAATTGGTGCTATTCGATGTCTCTGAACATATAAATTAATATTAAATTTAAAGATGATCTTTCGGGTCATCACATCAATCATAGAGATTAATTAAATGGGAGAAAATATTCCAGAGCTATGGGTTAGCTAACAATCCCATTGAGTTTTCCAGTTAAATTGCCTAATTAATTTATCTGGTTTATTGGTTGACATGGTTAATATTATTTGTCGTCTTCTCCTGAAGTACTACTCGCCTATTCAAGATAACCTAATACCTATATTCCTATGGAATTAGGATTAACAAGAACACATTAATAATTCCTATATAATAACCAAGCAAGGCGATTAGGTATATCCCTATCCTAACCGCAAATCTATTACCCATTAATCAGGTTCAAGATCTCGATGTACTCAATATTATATGCAACTGAAACTCCCTCTCCCGAGTTCAATTGGTGATCAAACAATCAAATAATTAAGCAATCAAGATTGAATAAGTAAATCAATATAATAAAATAATAAGAACAATTCAAGCTTCAAACTAAAACGTTCATGTAGCATCCAAAACTCTAGAACTAATAAATATATAGGTGAAGAGAAGAGATGAAAAACTAGTTAGAAACCTCCTCTAAGCGTGGTGTGTATTCCTGCACTTGAATTCTCCTTCAAAGTATGTTAGATATTCTCCAAATTAGGTTTAGAACCCTTTTTATACGAGTTTGGACCATGTAGGACCGAAGTAACATTGTCCCCGGCGAAATAGGGAAACCCCCCCACCTCCAACAGGGATGACCCGATAGGTCATCTAGAGTTTCAGAACCTAATCCTGTGTTTTGAAGCCTCTGGTAGCTTCTTTAAGCCTTCCTCAATTTGTGTGTGCAGTCCGGGTATTTTTCTGGAAGTCTTGTATGTTAAAAACTGATAAAAATGTGAAATTCTGCCTTAAAAATCCATTTGAGTTGACTTTGGTCAATATTTCGGGAAAACCAACCAGGATTTGGGTTTTGACGGCCCTGGGGGGGTCCGTTTTGTGATTTGGAACTTAGGCATATGCTTGGAATCGAGTTCGGAAGTCCCTAGCCCGAGTTATCACACTTTGTTGAAATTTTAAAGTTTAAATGCTTAATGGCGTTTAAAGTTTGACCAATGTTTGACTTTATTGATATCGTGTCCGTATTTTGGTTCTGGAACCTGGTATAGGTTTAATAATGTATTTATGTCTTGCTTTCCAAATTTGGTGAGAAATGGGATTGGTTTGACGTGATTCGGACGTCTGCTTGTGAAGAGAGAATTTTCAAAGTTTTCTTGAAAATTTCATTTGATTTGGTGTTCAACTCATAGTTCTAGGTGGTATTTTGGTGGTTTGATCACGCGAGTAAGTGCGTATGATATTTTTAGACTTATGTGCATGCTTGGGTTAGAGCCCCGATGGCTCGGGTGGGTTTTGGATAGGATACAGAGTGAATTTGGACTTAGAAACAATGTGGGTGTGCTTCAGTTCTGGTGCAGGCCTCAAACCTTGCAATTTCGAGATCAAGCTTCGCATGTGCGACCTCTGTTAGGTTCACATTTGCGACAAATCCTTTGTGTTTGCGAAGAGCGGTGGCTCGGCACTGGGTTCGTATTTGCGATCATTTGGTCACAATTGCAAGGAGGCCACAGTTCGCAATTGCGATGATTGCAGGAATTGTGAGACTTTGCATTTGCGAAGAAAAGCTTGCATTTGTGGGGTTCACAATTGTAAACCCACCCCTGGTCACAAATTGTGACACCTGCAACCGATCTAATAGCTGAAAATCGGGATTTTCTCCCATTCTTCAAATTTTCAAAATAAGAAAACCCTAGAGGCAATTTTTCCAAGAACTCTTCTTCCCCAAATCATTGGTAAGTGATTCTAATATATTTTCTTTCATTCTTTCACTATATTTCCTAAGATTTTAACCTAAAATCTAGTGTTTTCAAAGTTGAAATTAGGAGTTTGGGTAGAATTATGGATTTTTGTAAAATTGGGATTTAGACCTCAAGTTGAGGTCGGATTCCAAAAAAAAATTACATAACCTGGCTCGAGGTGAATGGGTAGTCTATTTTGGTCTGAATTTTGAGTTTGGACCAAGCGGACCTGGGAGTTGACATTTGTTGACTTTTTAATAATGACCTAAATTGAATCCCTTTACAATCGTGGGTAGTTTCGAGGGCTTAATTTGAATCGTTTGGTTGGTAATTTGCTAGATTCTATTGGTTCGGAGGCTTGTTTGAAAGGAAATGTCGTGGTTGACCTTGACTTGAGGGATTAGGAGTTGTTTGTCGATTTACTACCTGTTAAGATGTTGGGTACAATGTATATGTGAGGTGACGAGAAATTATGTGTTGTTGCCCGGTTAAAGCATGTCGGTGGGACTTGTTCCTTGTAATTTATTGTTTACTTTGATCATGTTATCCATGCTTAGACTAGTTACTTATTAAATTGATCATTCTTACCACGTTTATGGGTTTATTGTGATAATTGAGTATTGTTCCTAAAAGTGAGATTGGTATTGTGAAACCATTGATGACGTACGACTTGTTCTTGTTATTAGAGAACCATGTTGTTAATTGTTAATTGTTATATGGTAAGGGGAGTGTTAAAGCACGAAGGGTGATGTCGTGCCATATTGTGAGTGTTGATGCACGACGGGTGGTGTCGTGCCATGTTATGAGAGTTAATGTCGGAAGGGTGATATCGTGTCATATCTATTGATTTATACTGAGAGTAAGAGTAAAAGAAGGAAGGGTGATGTTGTGCAGTATTCTTGTTTCATTGTGAGGTTGAGAGTAAAAGCACAAAGGGTGATGTCGTTCAATTGTCTTCATTGTGCTTAATTGTCTTTACTAGTTCAAGGCATATTGACTATTTTGGTTATCATTTCCGCTGTATTTCTCATTTCTTGTATCCTCCTTTAGCATGTCTCCTCCCAATAATACATGTTTAGCTTTTATTTGTGTTATCTTGTACGTATACTATTATCTGCACAGGTTTATTACGTGGTGTCTTGTCATAGCCTCGTCACTACTTCGTCGAGGTTAGGCTTGACACTTACGGAGTACATGGGGTCGGTTGTACTCATACGATACTATAGACTTCTTGTGCAGACTTTGGTACCGACCCTGGCTGTTTGTGAGGCGTAGCATCTTGGCTTTGCTCATTGTAGACTCGAGGTAGATCTGCTGGTGTCCGCAGACCTTGAAGTCCCCTTCCATTTTACCTGTTTCTTTTTGTTCAAAACATTGTATTTCTTTCAGAATCTATTTGTAGAAAATTCTAGAAGCTCGTGAGTTGTGACTCCAGATCCGGATTGTAGTAGATATTATGGGCATTTATGTTATTCCGCACTCGTTTTTATTTCACTTTGGCTTAATTGACTTTATTTATTGAATTTGAATAATAATTCTCTTAACGGTTCTCTAACATGGCTTGCCTAGCAAGTGAAATATTAGGCACCATCACGGTCCCGAAGGTGGGAATTTCGGGTCGTGACAAGTTGGCATCAGAGCACTAGGTTTCCTAAGTCTCTCATTTCACGAGCAGGCTTAGTAGAGTCTGGACGATCGGTATAGAGACGTCTGTGCTTATCTTACAAAGGCTATGAAGTTTAGGAATAATTTTACTTCTATTCTTCTCTGTCGTGCGATTTTATTCTATCATTGCTGATTGAAATCTTCTATTCTTGTACTTCCGTAGATGGCGAGAACACGTATTACGTCTTCAGCTCAATAGCAGTCGGAGCTCCCAGTGGCAACTCCTACGAGGGGTAGAGGTCAAGGCCGAGGCCGCGCCAGAGGCCGAGGCGGTGGCAGAGCTCAGCCCAGAGCTCGAGCAGCAACACCAGCAGTGGAGCACCAAGTGGAGTTTGATGAGGAGGTTCTAGCCTAGACTGTGCATGTTGGACCAACTCAGGTCCCAGAGGGGTTCATCGCCTCCCTAGTGCCTCAGGATGCTTTGGTCTTCTTGGTTGGCCTTATGAAGAAATTGTCCCAGGCCGGTACATTTCCTATGGCACCAGCCGTCTCTCAGGCTGGGGGAGGAGCACAAACTCCCGATACTCACACGCCGGAGCAGATTACTCCCCAGTATCATACTCCAGTAGCCCTGCCAGTTGGGGTAGTTCAGCCACTTGATGCGGCACAGGCCGGTGATGGACCCGCCATGTCTTTTGAGGCTTTATGAAGATTGGGAAAGTTTACTAAGATCTTTCTAGTTCACTTCAGTGGTACACCATTCAGAAAACCCATAGGATTATCTTGATAGCTGTCATGAGGTGTTGCGGAACACGGGTATAGTGGAGACAAATGGGGTCAATTTTGCTGCATTTCAGATGATAGGTTCTGCCAAGAAATGGTGGAGGGATTATGTGTTGACCAAACCAGCTAGGTCGCGTGCTCTTACTTGGGACCAGTTCTCTCAGCTCTTCCTAGAGAAGTTTCTCCCTATCACATTGAGAGAGGAGTATCTTTGTTAGTTCAAGCATTTCGAGTAGGGTAGTATGACTGTTACCTAGTACGAGACCCGTTTTATGGATCTGGCCCGTCATGTTTTTCATCTGCTTCTTACGGAAGGAGAGAGAGGGTGAGAAGGTTTATTGAGGGACTTTCTCAGCCTATCAAGTTGCAGATGGCTAAGGAAATCGGGAGTGAGATTTTGTTTCAGACGGCTGTCAATGTCACCAGACGAGTTGAGATGGTTTTCGCATAGGGGGAGGTCAAGGGTTTGACAACAGGCCTCATCATTTCGGTGGGTTTAGTGGTGCATCGTATGGAGGCAAGGGTACTTTTGGTTGAGGCTATCCTCCCAGGATAATTCATTCAGCACTCCAAGCATCCCTTGGTGCTTTAGGTGGTCGTGGCCCTCATATGCCTTATTCCAATCAGCTAGCCTACAATGCACCACCAGCTCCTATTAGTGAACCTCTACTCCATAGTTTTCAGGGTGGTTACTCAGGTCCACAAGGCCAGTTTCAGGGACAATCATCATAGCAGTCGAGGTCCTGTTATACTTGTGGTGACCAGAGGCACATTGCTAGGTTTTTCCCTCGGGCACCGGGAAGCTCGCAGCATCAGGGTTCTCATGCTCCGTGTCGGCACCAGTTGCTACACCGCCTGCTCAGGCAGCCAGAGGTAGAGGTCTGACTGTTAGAGATGGAGTTTAGGCCGTTAGAGGTGGAGGCCCACCACTTAGAGGTCATCCTAGGGACTTGGTTCTGAGTGGTGGGCCCCAACCCTGATGTTATGCCTTCCCAGCTAGGCCTGAGGCTGAGTCATCTGACGCTGTTATCACAAGTATTGTTTCAGTTTGCCATAGGGATGCTTCAGTTCTATTTGTTTTAGGCTCTATTTATTCCTACATGTCATCCTATTTTGGTTCATATTTGGTTGTGCCTCGTGATTCTTTGAGTGCTCATGTGTATGTGTCCACACCTGTAGGAGATGCTATTATTGTAGAACATGTTTATCGTTCCTGTGTGGTTACCATTGGGAGTCTTGAGACTAGTGTGGATCTCCTACTTCTCGATATGGTTGATTTTGATGTCGTTTTGGGTATGGATTGGATGTCACCTTATCATGCTATACTGGTTTTTCACGCCAAGACGGTGACCTTAACCTTGGCGGGGTTGCCTCGATTAGAGTGGAGATGGATTTCTGGCCATTCTACCAGCAGGGTTATCTCTTATATGAAGGCTCGACGTATGGTCAAGAAGGGGTGTCTAGCTTATTTGACTTATGTCCGCAATTCTAGTTCGGAGGTCCCTTCCATGAATTCAATACTAGTTGTCTGTGAGTTTCCAGAGGTGTTTCCTGCAGACCTGCCGGGGATGCCACCCGATAGGGATATCGACTTCTGTATTGATTTGGCTTCGGGCACTCAGCCCATTTCTATTCCACCATACCGTATGGCCCCGCCAGAGTTGAAAGAATTGAAGAAGCAATTGCAAGATTTCCTTGATAAGGGCTTCATTAGTCCTAGTGTCTCACCTTGGGGTGCACCTGTGTTGTTCGTGAAGAAGAAGGATGGATCGATGAGGATGTTCATAGATTATCTGCAGTTGAACAAAGTCACCATCAAGAACAAGTATCTGTTGCCGAGGATTGATGACTTATGATTAGCTTCAGGGTGCCAAGGTGTTTTCGAAGATTGATTTGAGGTCTGGCTACCATCAGTTGAGGATTAGGGCATCCGATGTCCCTAATATAGCTTTTTGGACTCGGTACGAGCATTATGAGTTTCTAATGATGTCCTTTGGGTTGACAAATGCCATAATAACATTTATGTATTTGATGAACCGAGTGTTCAAGCCCTATTTGGACTCCTTTGTGATTGTGTTTATTGATGATATCTTGATTTACTCCCCCAGTCGAGAGAAGCATGACCAACATCTTCGGATCGTACTTCATACTCTGAGAGTTGGCCAGTTATATGCCAAGTTTTCAAAGTGCGAGTTTTGGTTAGATTCAATCACTTTCTTAGGGCACGTCGAATCAACAGAGGACATTCAGGTGGATCCTAAGAAGATTGAACGCAGTTTAGAACTGGCCTAGACCTACTTCAGCCACGAAGATCCGGAGTTTCTTTGGTTTGGCGGGCTATTACTGTCGATTTTGGAGGGATTCTCATCTATAGCAACCCCATTGACCAGGTTGACCCAGAAGGGTGCCCCATTTATATGGTCAGACGAGTGTGAAGAGAGCTTTTAGAAGCTCAAGACTACTTTGACTACAACGCCAGTGTTGGTGTTGCCCACAGGTTCAGGATCTTATACTGTATATTGTGATGCATAACGTGTTGGGCTTGGTGAAGTAATTATGCAGGATGGAAGGGTGATTGCGTATGCGTCGCGATAGTTGAAGGTTCATGAGAAGAATTACCCTATCCATGGCTTATATTTGGCAGCCATTGTTTATGTGCAAAAGATTTGAAGGCACTATGTTTACGGCGTGTTGTTTGAGGTTTTGACAGATCATCGAAGCCTTCAGTATTTGTTCAAGCAAAAGGATATCAATTTGAGGCAGAAGAGGTGGTTGGAGCTATTCAAAGACTATGATATCACCATCGTATATCATCCCGGGAAGGCCAATGTGGCGGCCGATGCCTTGAGTAGAAAGGTAGCGAGTATGGGCAGCCTTGCATACATTCCAGTCGGTGAGAGACTGCTTGCATCGGATGTTCAGACTTTGGCCAATTAGTTTGTGAGGTTGGATATTTCAGAGCCCAATCGTGTCCTAGCTTGTATAGTCGTCATATCTTCCTTATTTGAGCGCTTCAGGGACCCTCATTTGCTTGTCCTTAGAGTCACAGTATGACACGGTGGTGCGAAGCAGGTTACTGTTAGAGATGATGGAGTTTTGAGGATGCATAGTTGTATTTGTGTTCCCAATATAGATGGACTTCGTGAGTTAATTCTTGAGGAGGCCCACAGTTCCCGGTATTCTATTCATCCGGGTGCCGCCAAGATGTATCAGGACTTAAGACAGCATTATTGGCGGAGGAGGATGAAGAAGGACATAGTTGCTTATGTAGATCTATGTCTAAAATATTAACAAGTAAAGTATGAACATCATAGACCTGGTGGTTTGCTTCAGAAGATAGAGATTCCTGAGTGAAAGTGGGAGCATATCACTATGGATTTTGTTGTTGGACTCCCACAGACTAAAAGGAAGTTAAATGTGGTATGGGTTATTGTGGACAGGCTAACCAAATCAGCTCATTTCATTCTTGTGGCAGTTACCTACTCTTCAGAGCGGTTAGCTGAGATCTACATCCGCGAGATCATTCGTCTTCACAGTGTGTATGTGTCTATCATTTCTGATCGAGGTATGCAGTTCAAAACTTTTGGAGAGCATTACAGCGTGAGTTGGGCACGCAGGTTGAGTTGAGCACGAGTCCAGAACCCATCTGTGGTTCTTTTGGACAAGTGTGACATAAATGCGTGTAAAAAAAAGAGTGACCTTTCTATATATATCGCTCTTTAAAAGAGCGTTATACATATATAACGCCAATGTAAACCATGCTATACGTGTTTGTGGGCCCACCAATAAGTCTCCTGCGTTTAACTAACATAACAATAATTCAAATGGGTATAGCGCCCTTTAAAAGAGCGCTATACCTCAAAAAATTCAGTCCCCCAAGCTAGGCATTTCCTTATTTAAAGGCGTTAGGATTTTACAAAAATCCATTCAAAAACTCCCGTTCAAACTTTTCTTTTTTTCATAATGTCTGAAGAGAAAAAAATAAGGGTTTCATTATATTAAGTGGGTAAGGTTGTGGTGGCGAATAACTCTGTTAACTATAGTTTATCTCCACAGTGTCATGTTAAATTGCCACTTACAATGGAGTACGATAGATTGGTATCATTGTTATGTAATAAAATGAGTATGAGGAAACATTTGGTGAACCTTAAAGTAACCAGAAGATATCAGTATTCCGTCACTCCGCAAGGGGTTGCTTGTTACGCTGAGTTTAACATCGACGATGATGAAACTTTGAGGGATTTTTTGAGGATTCCAGATGAATACATGGAATTTCTTGTAATAAAAATGTTGGAAATGTACGTCAAGGTTGAATACGTTCCCAATAATGAGGTTGCATATAGTAGGGATAACCCCCAGTCATCGGCTCATTATTCTGGAGCAGTTTTTGCCGGACATGTTCCGGATGAAAGAGTTTGCCTTGATTTAAACTTATCACCAACGGCGAATGAGCAGCGAGGAAATAATTTCTCTCATGCTTTACATAATCCACAAGACGAGTGGTAAACTTCAATTTTCCTTTGTGTTACGATGTATATTTTTGTTGTATTGAATTTGTATTAACGCTCATATATTCCACAGGAGGTACCGGCCAGATATGAATTTTACAAGTCATCACCAACAGGAAAATGTCCATCATGGAATGTCATCACATTATGACTTGTAAATGAAGTGATACAGCTATGGTGGACATGAGCTTCACAAGTGGACTTTACATGCGGATGGTGGAAGAAGATGTGGAGTTCTGACTACAAATGTGTCAGAGTCTTTCAACAGGTTATTGAAGCCGGCAAAAGGATTGCTTGTCATTGCCATGGTGCAAATGTCGTTCAAGTAGATGGCGGAGAGGTTTGTTGAAAGGGCTGCAGATGCAATGTCATTGATGGAAAAGGGTGTTGAATTTATGCCACTGACGAAGAAGAAATTTGAGAAATACAGGCGGCGAGCACATTGGCATTCATTTTTGCAGTATGATCACGACAGAAATATTTTTGAAGTTCGCACCGCTATCCATCAAAACCGGGGGAATAATGTACATACCACAAATGAATCTAGAAGGCTATGATCTTGTGGAAAATGGTCCATCTACCACATGTCATGCTCACATGTCATCAGGTGCTTTCAACATTTTGATTTAGGGCCAACCAACTAAGTTAATAAATAATATAGTGTTGTTTCTTACTTAAACACCTATAGTGCAGCCAGTGGGTGCTGAGCATTATTGGCTGCCAAAACCATTTAAAATAGTGTGTAACAAGGACTATTTGCGTCGAATACAGGTGCAGAAGAGAACGCGTATACGAAACCAAATGGATGTTAGCAATACCGTTAATGCGCGCAAATGTGGTATATGCTCGCAAACAGGACACGACGGTCGAAAATGTCCATCGGCTGGTTTGGGTAGTGGTGGTAATCAAGATCGTGGAAGTGGTAATCAAGCTCGTGGTGGGTGTTCTTTTAATGTGCCCAACTATCAATGAGTTTATGTTGTAATAAGTAGTTGTTTTGTTTATGTTGCAAGATGTATCAAATAAAATTATGTTTCCATTGTTGTTAAATTTTATTGATATTTAACATTTTCCAGTTGAGTAAATTAATGCATTTCTCCCTCCCGTTCATGTAATAAAAAATAGCATTAGATTAAAAAACAAAAATATATGTAAATATATTTGATAAATATAGTTCAAAAATAGTTGAGTTAAAGGTTGATTTTTGATAAATATGTGAATAAATATAGCGTGGTTAAACACTACGTTATATTAATATATGTAGCGCGGTTAAATACTACGTTATGTGTGTTGTCTTGTCGAACTGAAAAGCTGGCCGCCTAAGAAAAAATTATTTTGTATCCGACAGAATCTTTAACACGGAAAGCATAGCGCGGTTAAATACTACGTTTTGTGTGTCGCCTTGCCTACAAATAACGGGCGCATTCTAGTTTTCTGCGCTTAACAATAACCAATAGCAAAACTTTTCATAAAAGCAAGGTTTTTTTACCCTTTAACAAATGTTGAACGCATTTATGTATTAAGGTGCGAGTGCGGAAAAAAATGCATGATGAATGAAAGTTGGGATGATGGTGAAGTTGGACGCCGCTACTGGATGTGTGTGAACAAGTTTTATAGGGTTCCTGACGAAATATTTTGCAATTTTGAGGTACGGATTGATTATCAGTGTAATTAGGAATGCTACAAAAAAATCTTTGCAGTTTCTTCATAATTTGACCTTAAAATAGTGGGAATATGAAAGAGAATATAAACGAGAAATTGCGGAGTTGAAGGAGAAACTGAAAGAGATAGAATTGGAAAAAAATAAGCTGGAAGATAAATTTAAGTTGTTGGAGCAGAAAATAATGGGCGGCAGTGACTAAATAATGACATGTATGTGTTGAGTGTGCTACTTTATATTTATGTTTCACGTGTCATGTATTTTCATAAGTTGTATTTAAATTATATTAAGTTGCTATGTTTGTGTTTTTGTTGTAGTATTAAAATAAAGAAGGAATGCGAAAATAAAATATCACGACCCGATTTACCCTCCGAAGGTGTAGTGACGACAGCTAGTCTCTACGACTAGGTAAGCCTACTATAGAGGGGAAAAATTTAAATAAAACGCAAGCAATAAAGGGGAATAGGGGCAATGACATAAGTAACGTATTGGGCGCTCGGCTCATACAAAACATAACTTCCCAAAACCCGGAATATCACAGACAGTCACAGGCTTCTAACACTACTGTAGCTCTAAAAAAAACTGGAAAAGTACATAAGAACGTCTCTACAAGATAGAATAGAAGGATACTCGGAGGATTCTGCGGACGCAGCAGAAATACCTTGTAGTCTCCCGGAATCAGCAACAACGACTAACCACGAGGTTGATAGCTCATATCTGGATCTGCACACGAAAACATGTGTACGAAAGGGCATGAGTACACCAGATTTGGTACCCAGTAAGTGCCAAGCCTAACCCCGGTCAAGTAGTGAGGAGGTTAGGTTAAAGCTCTACTGGATTTCTAAATAAGTCAGTTTAAAACAGTATAAAAAAAAAGAAGGTAATGTCTACAGTAAACAGTGTAAGAAAAACAATATAAGTTTACAATAAGAGAAAATCCTCGGCTCAACATAATATATCACAAAGTGGAATCTCCCGGGATACCATCCCGTAGTTCCAAATGATTATGCACTACAGGGGGATCTCTCAAAATACGTCTGTAGTCCCAAAATAAATATGCAGTACAGGGGGAAAGCTCCCGGAATACGTCCGTAGTCCCAATTTAAATATGCAGTATAGAGGGAAAGCTCCCGGAATACGTCCGTAGTCCCAATTTGAATATGCAGTGCAGAGGGAAAGCTCCTGGAATACGTCTGTAGTCCCAATTTAAATATGCATCACTGGGGGAAAGCTCCTGGAATACGTCCGTATTCCCAATTTAAATATGCAGTACAGGGGAAAAGCTCTCGGAATATGTGCGAGTCCAAATTTAAATATGCAATGTGAATGAATGCCAGATAAGGTTTATTTAAATAGTTCAGGAGAAATTCACAGGCAAGACAAAGGATAGGACTAACTAAACATGGTGAACAAAGTATCAAATAGGGAATTGGGGTAAAACAGGTAGACATGCTCCTTCCTAATCTAAACTACACAATTAGCACATTAAACATTGAAATAAGAGTGAAATGATTTATGACATGGAAGGAAAAATGGAATTTTTTTTTTGCAACAATGCCCGTGCAGGTACTCGTCACCTCATGTACAAGGCGCCCCTACAACAAATAGTATCAAAACAACCTAAGGGGAAGTCCCCAACATAGAGTTAGGCAAGCTACTTACCTCGACTAATCAACTCAACTAAAATCTACGCTCTTGCCATGAGTACCCGATTCCGAATGGCCCAAATATATTCAATTCAATTGCATAATGAAAATATCATCGTAAGAAATCGATCTAGCCAATTAGTTCAAGGCTAATACGCGAAATTAGGAAAATTTCCCAAAGAGTCCCCCGTGCCCACCTCTCGGAATCGAGTGGAAGTTAAAAATTTAGAACACCCATTCACTCACGAACTCACTCGAACAACAATCATCGAAAACCGACGTCAAAATCTCATTAAATTCTCGAATTTCTTTTTATAGGGAACCTTCCTCCCATTTTCATGATTTTTCACACAAATTCACTGATTATATTGAAGAAATTGCTATATATTAATGATATACAAGTGAAATAAGGTTAGGAATTGTTACTTATGAGTCTTCTCTTCAAAACCCACTCAAAATCGCCTAACCCCGAGCTCCCAATAGTTTTAGAAAATATGAATTTCAAACCCTCGGATTTTGTATAAACAGCCCAGCAATTCTGAACCTGTCACTCATTGGACCGCACCTGCGGTCCTGCACCTGCGGAAAACACATTGCAGGTGCGAAAAATCCTTAAGTGGGCTGGAACCTCTCCTGCAGTCACTGGGCTGCATCTGCAGAACTCTTGCCGCACCTGTGAGCCTGGCTGACCCAGGTCAATTCCTCATCTGCGATGCCCCCCTCCGCACCTACGTCTCCCCTTCTGCAGGTGCGAAACACCAGCACCAGCACCAGCAATGCTTCAACTGGTTTTAAGTTCAAAAACAATCCCGTTAAGAATCTGAAACATCTCTGAGGCCCTCGGGACCTCAACCAATCTTACCAACCAGTCCTAATACCTTATCCAAACTTAGTCGAGCCTTCAGAACACATCACATAACAACAAAATCACCAATTATGCATGGATTCGAGTCTAAGAACTTATGAAATTTCCAAAATCTACAATCGATGCCGAAACACGTCAAAACTAGTCTGAATGACCTCAAATTTTAGACACATGTCAAAAGTGACACTACGGATCTACAACCACTCTTGGAATTCCATTCTGAGCCCGATATCACAATTTCACCTATTGGCTGAAATCGCCGAAATTCTATCTTTCGCCAATTCAATCCTAAATCTACTACAGACCTCGCGAACACATTCTGAACACGCTCCTAACCCCAAAATAACCCAATAGAGATAACGGAGTTGAGAGAATTCCATTCCGGATCTATGTTCACACAGTTCCATCTACAGTCCGTTTTCTAAAGCTTAAACCCACATATAGGGACTATGTGTCCAAAAACTCTCCGAAATTCACGACTAATCATTCCGACAAGTCCTATATGCAGATATAAAATTGGGGAAAGCAGTCATTAGGGGATCGAGGCACTAACTCTCAAAACGACCGACCAGGTCGTTACATTTTCCCCTTCTTAAGAAAATTTTTCGTCCTCGAATGAGTATAGAGACATACCTGAAGCTGTGAAAAGATGAGGGTACTAACTGCGCATATCTTGCTCGGTCTCCCAAGTTGCCTCCTCTACCGGCTGACCTCTCCACTGAACCTTGACTGATGCAATATTCTTTGACCTGAGCTTTCTGACCTGTCTATCCAATATAGCTACTGGCTCCTCAATATATGATATATCCTTGTCCAACTGGACTGAACTGAAATCCAAAACATGGGTCGGGTCACCGTGATACTTCCGGAGCATAGAGACGTGGAACACCGGATGAACTCCGGCTAGGTTGGGAGGCAAGGTTAACTCATAAGAAACCTCCCCAACACATCGCAACACCTCAAAAGGGACAATAAATCTAGGAATCAGCTTACCCTTCTTCCCGAACCTCATGACGCCCTTCATATGCGATACCCGAAGCAACACCCAATCACCAGCCATAAATGTCAAATCACGAACCTTCTGGTCCGCATAACTCTTCTTCCTGGATTGAGCTGTGCGAAGTCTCTCTTGAATCACCTTCACCTTGTCCAGGGCATCCTGGACCAAATCTGTACCCAACAATCAGGCCTCGCCCGGCTCAAACCATCCCACTGGGGACCAACACCGTCTACCATACCAAGCCTCATACGGCGCCATCTGAATGCTGAGCTGGTAGCTGTTATTATAAGCAAACTCTGCAAGTGGAAACTATCAGTCCCATGACCCTCCAAAATCCATTACACAGGCACAGAGTATATCCTCAAAAATCTAAATCGTACGTTCGGACTGCCCGTCCGTCTGAGGGTGAAAGGTTGTACTCAACTCTACCCTGGTCCTAGAACTTACTGAACGGCTTTCCAGAATCGTGAAGTGAACTGTGTACCTCTATCTAAAATGATAGATACTAGAATACCGTGGAGGCGAACAATCTCGCTGATATAAATCTCTGCCAACCTCTCGGAGGAGTATGTAGTCAACACTGGAATGAAATGGGCTGACTTGGTCAGCCGATCCACAATCACCCAAATAGCATCGGACTTTTTCAAAGTCCGAGGAAGTCCAACCGCAAAGTCTATGGTGATCCGCTCCCACTTCCACTCTGGAAGGTCAATCTGCTGAAGTAACCCTCCTGGCCTCTGATGCTCATATTTGACTTGCTGATAGTTGAGATACTTGGCCACAAACTCCACTATATCCTTTTTCATCCTTCTACACAAATAATTGTTGTCTCAGATCATGGTACATCTTCGCGGTACCCAGATGAATGGAATACCGCGAGCTATGGGCCTCCTTAAGAATCAAATCCCGAAGCCCATCCACATTGAGCACACAGATCCGACCCTGCATCCTCATCACACCGTCATCTCCTATAGTCACATCCCTGGCGTTACCTCATCGAACCCTGTCTTGAAGAACCAGAAGGTGGGGATCATCATACTGGCGCTCTCGAATGCGGTAATAAAGAGAAGACCAAACCACCACACAAGCTAAAACCCGGCAAGGCTCTAAAAGATTCAATCTCAAGAACTGGCTGGCTAAGGACTGAACATCCAAGGCTAAGGGCCTCTCAACCGCCAGATGATATGCCAAACTCCCCAAACTCTCCGCCCGGTGACTCAAAGGTGTCGGTCACCACATTGGCCTTCCCCGGGTGGTATAATATAGTGATGTCATAGTCCTTTAGTAACTCCAACCATCTCCGCTAGCGCAAATTGAGGTACTTCTACCTGAACAAGTGCTGCAAACTCCGGTGATCCGTAAAAATTTCACATTGAACACCGTACAAATAATGGCGCCAGATCTTCAGGGCGTGAACAATAGCTGCTAACTCGAAGTCATGAACGGGATAATTCTTCTCATGCACCTTCAACTGTCTGGACGCGTAGGGAATCACCCTACCGTCCTGCATCAATACTGCTCCAAGGCCAATCCTCGAGGCATCACAGTACACAGTGTAGGACCCCGAACCTGTAGGCAACACTAATATTGGGGCCGAAGTCAAAGTCGTATTGAGCTTCTGAAAGCTCTCCTTACACTCCTCGATCCACCTAAACGAAGCACCCTTCTGGGTTAGTCTGGTCATAGGTCCTGCAATAGATGAAAACCCCTCTACAAAGCGACGGTAGTACCCTGCTAAACCAAGGAAACTGCGGATCTCCGTAGGTGATGACGGTCTAGACCAACTCTGCACTACCTCCACCTTCTTGGGATCTACTTTAATCCCATCCCAAGACACTATGTGGCCCAAGAATGCCACTGAATCAAGCCAGAACTCACACTTAGAGAATTTCGCATACAATCTCTTCTCCCTCAAAGTCTGAAGCACGGTCCTCAAGTGCTGCTCATGATCTTCCCGTGATCGGGAATACACTAGAATGTCGTCAATAAACACAATGATGAAGGAATCAAGATAAGGCCGGAACACACTGTGCATCAAATTCATAAAAGTTCTTGGGGCATTGGTCAGCCCAAATGACATAACAAGAAACTCATAGTGGCTATGTCTGGTCCTGAAGGCAGTCTTCGGGATATCCGGCTTCCAAATCTTCTATTGATGATAGCTAGAACGCAAGTGAATCTTGGTGAATACCCTAGGACCCTGTAGCTGGTCGAATAAATCATCAATGTGAGGCAAAGGATACATGTTCTTCACTGTAACCTTGTTCAACTACCGATAATCAATACACATACGCATAGAGCCATCTTTTTTCTTCACAAATAGAATTGGAGCACCCCAAGGTGATATATTGGGTCTGATGAAACCCTTATCAAGCAACTCTTGTAACTGCTCCTTCAACTCTTTCAACACAGGAGGAGCCATACGGTAAGGAGGGATAGAAATGGGTTGACTGCCCGGCAACAAATCAATGCTGAAATCAATATCTCTGTCGGGCGGCATACTCGGAAGATCAGCTGGGAATACATCAAGAAAGTCCCTCACTATTGGGACTGACTCAACTGGAGGGGTATCAACACTGACATCTCTCACATAGGCCAGATACGTATCACACCCCTTTTTAACCACCCGCTGAGCCTTAAGGAAAGAAAATACCCTGCGAGGAGTATACTCTAAGGTACTTCTCCACTCTAATCTCGGCAAGCTTGGCATAGCCAGTGTCACGGTCTTAGCGTGACAATCAAGAATAGCATAATGGGGAGACAACCATTCCATGCCCAAGATAACATCGAAATCTACCATGCTGAGTATAATAAATCAGTCCTGGTCTCAAAACCACTAAGAGAAATCAAACACGACCGATATACGCGGTCCAGAACTAGAGAGTCTCCCACATGAGTAGATACATAAACAGGGGAACTCAAGGAATCTCGAGAAATCCCCAAATGTGGAGCAAAATAAGAGTACACATATGAATACGTAGAGCCTAGATCAAATATTATTAATGCATCCCTAAGGTAGACCGGGACAATACCTGTGATGTTTGAGTCTGAAGCAACGGCCTCAGAATGGGCTGGAAGGGCATAGTATCTGGCCTGGCCTCCCCCTCTAGGGCGACTTCTACCTCCCTGACCTCCACCTCGAGTTGACTGAGGAGGTGGAGTGGTAGCTGGGGCTGGAAGAATAGCCAGAAGACCCGGCGGAGCACGTGGAGGCTGATAAGACTGTAGAGGTGCACCCCTCCTGGCCCTGGGGCAATCTCTAATCACGTGACGAGTGTCACCACACTTAAACAACCCCTCGGAGGACGCTGCGGCTGAGACTGAATAGGGACTGGCCTGCTGGGCTAGCCGGTAATAGCACCTCGAACTAGGGGCACACTGGATACAGGCGGTGCATAATAGAACTTCTGAGCTCTAAGAGGAGCTGGAATTTCGGTGGCTGCTGGAAGGGCTGAGTGAACAAGGCGAACCACAAAGCCCCTACCGTAAAGTGCTACTGGTGCACGAGATCCTGAAAAATGGTGAGTCTCTTAAGACCTCTTGGCCTCTCTCCGTCTCGGTCCTAGGCGAACATGCCCTCTACTCTTCTGGCAATACTCACTGCCATACTGGTCCGAATACTAGAGTCAAGTCCCTCAATGAAGCGACGAACCCACTCTCTAGCTGTGGCAACCAAGGTTGGTGCATGTTGAGCTAACTCACTGAAACAGACTGCATACTCCGACACAGTCATAGTACCCTGGCGCAACTACTCGAACTCTACGCACCAAGTATCCGTGAGGCTCTTAGGGACATACTCTCGCAAAAACATCTCTAAAAAATAAGTCCAAGTGAGTGAGGCTACCTCATCCTGACTACTCAGCTCATAGGCCAGCCACCACTGATATGACGCTCCCCTCAGCTGGAAGGCGGTGAAAGAAACCCCACTGGTCTCCACAATGCCCATAGTGGGGAGAATATGATGACACTCCTCAAGAAATCCCAGAGCGTCATCTGAAGCTAGTCCGCTGAAAATAGGTGGGTGGTACTTCTTGTACCTCTCAAGTCTGAGCTGCTCTACCTCAGAAGCAGCTACCATAGTCCCATGTTGTACCGGAGCCACTGGGGGCATAGGAATATACTCTGGGGCCTGATCAACCTGACCCCTCTGCTCAGGAGTGCGGGCTCGGGAGTCTGTGCCCATCCCTCAGCCTGAGATGTAGCGGGAGCTATCGGAAGTAATCCAGTCTAAGCTAGAGTGCTAAACATGCTCCTGAATTGAGCTAAAGTCTCCTATAAGGATGGAGCAGCAATAGGGACCTCCTGAGCCAGCTCTCCAGTTGGGGCTGCTCTAGGCTCCTCTGCTGCTACTCTCGCCGATACTCGGGTTGCATCGCATGGTTGTCCTCTACCCTGACCCCGGCCTCTGGCGGCTCTGGCAGGGGGCTCAGGTGCCTGGTCGTCAGTCCTCCCAATACGGGTCCTCACCATCTGTGGGAAAGAATAGAATAGAATTTTAGAATTTTTTATGTCAATAACTCAGACGACAAAGAAATCAAAGAAATATGATTGTTCTTAACAGTTACATAGCCACCCAAAGATAGATACAGACATCTATGTACCGACCCACAAGACCCTAATAAACCGGCTTGTGACTTGTGACTCCTATGAACCTAGACGCTCAGATACCAAGTTGTCACGACCCGATTTACCCTCCGAAGGTGTCGTGGCGGCACGTAGTCTCTACGACTAGGTAACCTACTATAACAGGGAAATATTTAAATAAAATGCAAGCAATAAAGGGGAATAGGGGCAATGACATAAGTAACACACTGGCCGCTCGGCTCATACAGAACATAACTTCCCAACACCCGGAATATCACAGACAGTCACAAGATTCTAACATTACTGTAGCTCTAAGAAAAACTGGAAAAGTACATAAGAACGTCTCTACAAGATAGAATAGAAGGATACTCGGAGGATTCTGCGGACGCGGCAGAAATACCTTGCAATCTCCCAAAATCAGCAGCAGCGACTAACCACGAGGCTGATAGCTCGTACCTGAATCTGCACATGAAAACATGTGCAGGAAAGGGCATGAGTACACCACATTTGGTACCCTGAAAGTGCCAAGCCTAACCCCGGTCAAGTAGTGACGAGGTCAGGTTAAGGCTCTACTGGATTTCTGAATAAGTCAGTTTAAAACAGTACAAAAAAAAAATAGGTAATGTCTACGGTAAACAGTTTAAGAAAAACAATATAAGTTTACAGTTTAGAAAATCCTCGGCTCAACATAATATATCACAAAGTGGAATCTCCCGGAATACTGTCTCGTAGTTCCAAATGATTATGCAGTACAGGGGGATCTCCCAGAATACGTCTGTAGTCCCAAAATAAATATGCATTACTGGAGGAAAGCTCTCGGAATACGTTTGTAGTCCCAATTTAAATATGCAGTACAGGGGGAAAGCTCTTGGAATACGTCCGTACTCCCAATTTACATATGTAGTGCAGGGGGAAAGCTCCCGGAATACGTCCGTAGTCCGAATTTAAATATGCAGTACTGGGGGAAAGCTCCCGAAATATGTCTGTAGTCCCAGTTTAAATATGAGATGCGAATGAATGCCGGAAAAGGTTTATTTAAAAAGTTCAGCAGAAAAGTCACAGGCAAGACCAAGGATAGGACTAACTAAACAGGGTGCAAATAGTATCAAATAGGGAATTCAGGTAAAACAGGTAGACATGATCCTTCCTAATCTAAACTACACAATTAGCACATTAAACAGTGATATAAGAGTGAAATGATTTATGACATGGAAGGAAAAATGGAATTTTCTTTTGCAACAATGGCTCGTGCACGTACTCGACACCTCACGTACACGGCGCCCCTACAACAAATAGTATCAAAACAACCTAAGGGGAAGTCCCCCAACATAGAGTTAGGCAAGCCGCTTACCTCGACTGCTCTACTCAACTCAAAACTACACTCTTGCCACGAGTACCCGACTCTGAATGGCCCAAATCGATTCAATTCAATTGCATAATGTAAATATCATTGTAAGAAATCGATCTAGCTAATTAGTTCAAGGCTAATACGCGAAATTAGGAAAATTTCCCAAAAAGTTCCCTGGGCTCATGTCTCAGAATTGAGTGAAAGTTACAAATTTAGAACACCCATTCACTCACGAACTCACTCGAACAAGAATCATCGAAAATCGACGTCAAAATCTCATTAAGTTCTCGGATTTCATTTTTTAGGGAACCTTCCTCCCATTTTCTTGATTTTTCACCCAAATTCACTGGTAATATTGAAGAAATTACTATAGATTAATTATATACAAGTGAAATAAGGTTAGGAATTGTTACCTATGAGTCCTCTCTTCTAAACGCACCCAAAACCACCTAACCTCGAGCTCCCAATCGTTTTAGAAAATATGAATTTCAAACCCTCGGATGTTGTATAAATAACCTAGCAATTTCGCACCTGCGGTCCCGGTCCTACGGAAAATACATCGCAGGTGCAAAAATTTTTTAAGTGGGCTGGAACCGAACATGCGGTCACTGAGCCGCATCTGCGGCTCCTCTTCTGCGGAACTCTTGATGCACCTGCGAGCTTGACTGACCCAGGTCAATTCCGCACCTACGATGCCCCCCTCCGCACCTGCATGTGCGCACCTGCGGCTCCACTTTCGTAGGTGCGAAACACCAGCACCAGCAATGCTTCAGCTGATTTTGAGTTCAAAAACCATCCCGTTGAGCATCCGAAACATCTCCGAGGCCCCCGGGACGTCAACTAATCTTACTAAGCATTCCTAATACCTTTTCCAAACTTAGTAGAACCTTCAGAACACATCAAATAACATCAAAATCACCAATTATGCATGGATTCGAGCCTAAGAACTTATGAAATTTCCAAAATCTACTACTGATGCCGAAACACGTCAAAACTAGTCCGAATGACCTCATATTTTACAAACAGGTCAAAAATGAAACTATGGACCTACACCCACTAATGGAATTCCATTCGAAGTCCGATATCACAATTTCACCTATCGGCCAAAATCGCCGAAATTCTAACTTTCACCAATTCAAGCCTAAATCTACTACTGACCTCGAGAACACATTCTGAACACGCTCTTAACCCCCAAATAACCCAACGGAGCTAACAGAGTTTACAGAGTTCCATTCTGGATCCGTCTTCACATAGTCCTAACTACGGTCCAATTTCTAAAGCTTAAACTCATATATAGGGACTATGTGTCCAAAAACTCTCCGAAATTCACGACTAATGATTCCGAAAAGTCCCATAAGCAGATATAAAAGTGGGGAAAGGATTCATTAGGGGATCGGGGCACTAACTCTCAAAACGACCGACCGGGTCGTTACATTCTCCCTCTTAAGAAACTCGTTCATCCTCGAATGAGTATAGAGACATACCTGAAGCAGTGAAAAGATGAGGGTACTGACTGCGCATATCTTGCTCGGTCTCCCAAGTCACCTCCTTGACCAGCTGACCCCTCCACTGAACCTTGACTGATGCAATATTCTTTGACCTGAGCTTTTTGACTTGTCTATCCAATATAGCTACTGGCTCCTCAACATATGATAGATCCTTGTCCAACTAGACTGAACTGAAATCCAAAATATGGGTCAGGTCACCGTGATACTTCTGGAGCATAGAGACGTGGAATAGCGGATGAACTTCGGCTAGGTTGGGAGGTAATTCTAACTCATAAGCAACCCCCAACACATTACAACACCTCAAAAGGTCCAATAAATCTCGGACTCAGCTTTCCTTTCTTCCCGAACCTCATGACGCCCTTCATAGGCGATACCCGAAGCAAAACCTGATCACCAGCCATGGTCTCTTCAGGCTCCTAATAAAACCATACATGCGCCTACGATGATGAGCCATAACTCAGCCGATGCCCACTATCCAAATCTCGGGTCGGTCGATCCTCAGCAGCAGTCGATGGGCCTAGGAAGTATGCATCCCAATCCTCTCCGGTAAGGTCCGTGCCCGTGATCAATAATGGACCTGACGGGGTCACCTGCGATGTCTCTGGAGTGAGCTGCATCCCAAGGCTGTATGACGGCATGCTGCTGAGATACTTGATCATGCTCAACTATGTCTTGTAGAAGACTAAGCGGGCGTTGCAAATATAATCCTGGGGT